>JACXGJ010015514.1:0-13397 GCA_016801105.1 Esox niger | reverse complement strand
GGGGGGGGGGGGGGGGGTTGAAGGTCACGGCAAGCCATTTCACAGCCCACCCAAACCCCGCCCCTAGACTGCGTCTTATAGGGCAAGACGTGATGTTTCAGGGAGGACAGCCTTGTGTGAAAATGCTATTCAATGCTCGGGTTTGCTTGGGTTATGTTACATTCAAGAATGAATATTAGGTCATTGAATTTACGGTTAGCTTGGGATTTGCTTCAGAATACAGCAAACTTGGATATTCATAAATCAATTTATGGCTAAAAGTGGCTCCTAACTTCGATTTAGGAGTAACTCAAAACATATTTGCATGTCAGTCCTAAATTTACAACTCCTGAATTGTTTGACTAAGAGGATTTCACAAAACATTTTCGCCCTAAGACCAGCTCCTAAATCTGGTCCAAGTTCGGAGTAGTCAAGAGGACTCATAAATCACTAAAACCAAGTCACAAAAAATCCTAAAAAGGGCTGCTACCGTCAATCCGCCTTGTAATCTAGTCGAAGTTTTAGAAACATTTCTTGACATTGAGCTTTTAAAAATATATTATTTTAATCGCGAAGGTATTATCATCATAGGAGAGTTAGTCATTGATGCAGTCACATCGCCAACAAACAGAAACAACCCAAAAACTTCGGACATCACGCTTGTGACAATCATCTGTCATCTGAATATTACATCGAACAATAAATGCCCTCTCCAGACCCCATATCGGCCGAAATATCATTCGCCGACTTCATGGCCTTATCTGGACCACCCGGTGTAATTGGTGCTATACATGGCACACATAATTGCACGAATTGTAACACCATCAAAGGATGAATGGGCATTTCTTTACGAGCTGCCAGACATGTACGCGGTTGATAGTCATTTGAACACATCTTGCCTAGTCAGTCATGTCATTCTTGGTTTCATGTTTAATCAGTAACACTTAGCCTACATCTTTATTTCAACATGACATCATGACACATCCTTCTAGAGTGTTGCAATGATGAATTGCAAACCACGACATCATCCATAGAAAAATAGTGAGATTAAATAATTTGCGAAAGCCGTGCCATATTGTCAGGATAAAACAAATGTGCGTGTGTGTCAGGTGACTTCGCTTCTGACTTACCAAACCTCTTCCTGGTCCACCAGTGCGGCTCTTTGAAGGTGGTGAACCGGACGTCCGGATGCAGCCGCAATCGGTCATACAGATCAGTGGTGCCGCATTTCGGCTGGCCGATGATGTAGAAGTATGGCAGGCAGCGCATACGGTAGTACCTGCCCCCGCGGCGGTACAGGTGCTCCCGGAAGGCGTTCCTCAGGTATTCAAACACGGTCTTGAATCGCCGCGAGTACCTCGCATACAGGTTGGCACTGTAAGGGTCCGTGGAGATGTTCCCTGTGTGTTCCTCGTACCAGCAGGGGTTTTTTACGTTGGCCAAGAACTTGCGGGCAACAATGGAAAACATCTGTGAGGAATGAAAGGACAGACATGCTGCTTGAAAGTTGTTAAAGCACAGTCTCATGTGTCACTGTTTTCCCTTATAGGAGAGTAATGAGCTGTAACTTTCATGCAGGACAGGCAGTGCACCTGAGGTTTCCCCTTTGTGTTTGCCAACAAAATGGCAGAATAGAATGCATCATCACTGATTTCAACTATAATAACTCAGGCAAAAATGTATTGTACTTGGTAATCCTACCTGCAAATCACACATTTTGAAGTGTTTCTCTTGGATTAACTCTGTGTGTGTGTGTGTGTGTGTGTGTGTGTGTGTTTACTCAAATTGCTATGAAATTGAGGGCCAATTGGACATTTAAACTACATAACTGAGGAGATTTTCTGGGGAGTGGGGCCCTATTGGCCAGTCCTCAAATACACCAAACCTGGGGTAAAGTAAGTACTAGGCTAACAGTTATAATGTGCAGGCAACAAACAGTTACTTACGTTAAGAATAAGGTTTAGGGGCTAGGATGAAGGGACATCTTTGTGGGGGTATTTCATTTTGAGTCCTAACTTCAAATGCAATTCTGCGTACATGTATATCAGTTGGTGTGTGACAGAGAACGTGTGTGTGAGAGACAGAGAGTGAGGTAAAAGAAAAAGGGCGCTTCTAAGAGTGAGATAAAAAGTATGCTTTTTTTAACTGGTCAGGAGTGTAATGTGATATTGATTGTGTCTGAAACACGTTCTCATTAGCAGCCTGAATGGGAACGCAGCTAATTGCCTCGGCGCAGGCCATTATCTTTAGGATGAGCTCTCTAATTGAAACAGGCTTAAGGGGCCTAGTTGCCAGGGTCAAATTGCACCCTATTCCACTACCAAAATGCTATAGTGCCTTGCCACAATAAGTGCACTAAATATGACATAGGGTGCCATTTAGGCAACTCTGACTTGGAGGCACACGTTCTTGGTGAAACGCTGAGGCATGGCCGGAAGAAATATGTAGCCCTGTGCAATTAACTGCTATAACCCCAAATGCTATGAAGGGATCGCTGTGAATAGAATGAATTGAAAAGTGACAAAATGAGAAGGAAATGTAATCTAAGTTATTTCCATCTGAGCCAGAGTGGATAAAGGAGCATTTCTGTATGTGACTGCATTCTATAGATAATCTTTACAATAGAGGATATAGAAAACAGTAATAACTACTGCAAGTACGGAATATACTGATTATATTAATGAAGCTGCTTCTAAGCACCAACCAGCCACAAAATGCCAGCCGGCCACCTACAGCCAGTCAACCACCCAACCTGCCACATACAACCAGCCAGCAGCCAACAGACAGCCAACCAGCCAGCCACATACAACCAGCCAACCAGCCAACCAGCCACATACAACCAGCCAGCTACCAACAGACAGCCAACCAGCCAGCCACATACAACCAGACAGCTACCTACAGCCAGCCAGCCACATACAACCAGCCAGCTACCAACAGACAGCCAAGCAGCCAGCCACATACAACCAGACAGGTACCTACAGCCAGCCAGCCACATACAACCAGCCAGCTACCTACAGACAGCCAACCAGCCAGTCACAGAGAGACAGTAAGACAGACAGTAGGATAGACAGCTACAAACAGCCAGCCACCTACAGACATACAGCTCCGGAAAAAATTAAGAAACCACTGCATCTTACTCACTCAAAAATTTGCTTTTCTACTTTTTTCGAAAGAAAAGAAAAAGGTGCAGTGGCCCCTTGATTCTTTCTGGAGCTGTAGAGTAAGACAGACAGTAGGAAAGGCAGCCACAAACACCCAGCAAGTCACCTACAGACAGACAGACAGCCAATCAGCCAGCCGACCAGTGAAGAGACAGACAGCCAACCAGACAGACACACACTAAGATGGTCAGACAGAATGGCGGTAAGACAGACAGACAGACACACAGGCACACACATACGTGTGGTTCACTATGGACCAATGCCCTCCGGTCTGGTAGCTGTCTGCTGGAGTTAAACTCCACTCTAGACGCTATGTTCTTCACCACCAGTTTAATGTTGGCATAGTCCTTGGCAGAAGACAGGTTGAAGGTGAACAGCAAGGCTCCGGACCCAGACCCCTGGTTCGGCGCCACGGAGAAATGGTATGGTGAGGGGGTTAGGAGAAGACCCTTCCTGTCCCCGGTTAGAACATATGAAGCCATAATCAGGAACATGATGGTGAGGCCGAACAGGAAGCTGTACAGCCTGAACTTCCGGAAGCAGGGCAAAGTACTTGGATCACATCCCAGGGTGCACCTCGGCCAGGGTCGGCGGAGACCGAGAGGCTCACGTTTGACCTCCAGCACGGCAAACAGGTTCATGGGCCTGTCGTCCACCTGGAGTAGGAGTGGCCTCTTCCTGTACTCCTCCACCGTCGAACCCAGCAGGGTGTATTTGTAGTTCATGTGTGTCATTATGGGTGGTGGTTCCAGCTGGTGGAGGGGAGGATGCTGGGTTTCGGGGAACAGCAGCGGCGTGATGGCTGGAGGAGCCAGGATAGTAGGTTGGTGTGGTAATGGTGAGCTGGCTAGGTCCAGGAAGCCGCCGTCGTACCCGGGGGAGGTCCAAGGCAGATGTAGGATGCTGGCTATGTCCGAAAGGCCGCGGTGGTAGTACTCTGACTGGGTGGTGGCAGCCGGCTAGGACAGCCGAGGAACCACGTCGGGTGGCGTGGTGAAATGTCCAGGGTGGTTGCCGATGGATGGGGTGGAGGGCTGCCGGTTTCCAGCCACCGCCTAGCAACGACCGTGGGTAGAATATGCAACGGTGGGTCAGGGAGGGTCCGTGGACGGATGGACGGAGCGGAGCTGGGTGAGTCCGGGGAGCCACTGTGGGTGGTGGGGCCTGATGAAGGGTGGAGGAAGGTCAGGTCCTCTGCCTCAGACGCTGGGACGAAGTGACGGAGGAGACATGATGCCGGTGATACTGGAAAAGGAGTGTGGTGGAGACGGAGGCCCAGGAGAGTCATTCATTCTGAGCGCGGGACGCCGGGCGGGGATCGGCTGCCTCCTCCACCGCTACTGGAAAGACACATGAGAGAACAGAAGGAATACGTTAGTATGACAGCCGGGTTTAAGGTTTTCAATTCCCTTCCCCTTCAAATCCTTACAAACTACATGTTCCACGTGCAAAGTTAACGGTCACAAAATCCCCCCACTGTCACGATATACACCTGTCGCGATACTCCCCTTTAAATACAACCTGTCACGATACTCCCCTTAAAATACTACCTGTCACGTTACTCACTTGCAAACTTTATGGTCACAAAATTCCCCTTAAAAAGCCTACTGTCACGATATTCCTCTTCAAATACCTACGATATTCCTCTTCAAATACCTACTGTCACGATATTCCCCTTAAAACCTTTTCTCTGACTAAATTCCACCTCAAACCTCAACTTTCATGAAATTCCCATTCTAACCTCTACTGTCACATGCAATGTTTCAAGGGAGGGGAGGCAAACAGAGTAGAAAACAGAGCTTTTAATATAAACAAAAAGAAAACAAAACCAAGTGCCGTGCACTACAGACTAGACAATGGACACAGGCCCACAAAATGTGACGCTACAACACAACAACAATGACTAACCAGGACAGGGAGAAAATAGCTAAACTAAATACACAGACTAACAAGGAGAACAGAAACAGGTGGAGACTAAACACAGTTGAAAATAATAAAATGATTAACTGAAACGTAAATAGGAAAGACCAAACAAGGACATGACAAACCAAGGAAACAGAAAACACGAAGCAGAACGATCCCTTCCGGCCGGGACCGACACAAGACAATGTTCCACTTAGAACTTGGTGTCATTGGAAAGAAGTGTCCTGTGTATAAAATCATTCTAGTAAAACTACAAGATCCTGGAAAAAATACACATATTCCAAATCCAAAATGCCGCACAACCACAAACAACATATACATTTTATTTATGTATATAAAGAAATTTGTACAGGAACATAAATTACTAAAAGCGGTTATGTCAATACCTAGAAAAAGTGTAAAACAGTGAAAAGTGGTATAAACTTCTCAATCCCAAAGACTGACACAAAACATTCCAATGCCACTATCCTGTGTTAATCACTAAATCCCTACCATGACAGCTCTCTCACACTGAAACACCGTCAATCAACTTTTCTTCCAATCTGTCCATCAAGTCTGTCCGCCTGTTCGTTCTCCACATCTGTCTCTCTGTCTCTGAGAACACTGTCTGTGTATCTGTCTGTCTGTCTTTGAGAACACTTGTGTGTCGATCGTTGTCAGTCCGGTCAAAGTTGCAGTTACTACATTGCATTTGATGTAATTGGTGCCAGATATTCTTCCAAAGAGCTGATAGGGCTGCACTCAGGAAATTAGTCACATCTCGCCCAGTTGCAGACTAGTGGTTATTTTGCGCGTTACGCTGACTGCGTGTGTGTGTGTGTGGGTGGGTGGGTGCTATTATTTGTTAACTGTACTGTTTGTGTGTGTGTTTGTGTTAGATTCAATAACCAGGTCACATCCAGGGTTGATTACATTTGAATTCATGTCAGCACGCCATGCAGACAGTAAACAGCCATGCTACAGTGGGTCTGCTTATACTCTATTGGGCGCAGATGGCAGCGTGCCACAGCTTTGACAAATTAACTGGATGATTTGGCTTTTTTCAAGGAGTACTAGTGCAGCCTTGGGCAGTACTATACCAGTCAAAGGTTTGGACACACCTACTCATTACAGGATATTTGTTTAGTTTTCCGATTTTCCACATTCTAGAAAAACTATGAAGACATCAAATCTGCACGGTGACACATGGAATCATGAACCAACCAAAAAGAAAGATCAAAATACATTTTATATTGCAGATTGTTCAAAGTAGCCACACCCTGCCTTGTTGTCAGCTTTGTACAATCTTCGCATTCGCTCAACCAGCATCATGAGGTGGTCACAGGGAATGCATTTCAATTAACTAATGTGCATTGTTAAAAGTTACTTTGTGGAATTTTTTCCCTTCTTAATGTGTTTGAGCCAATCAGTTTTGTTGTGACAAGGTAGGATTGGTGTACAGATGACCATCATCGTGTCTTTATTGCAGGTGTCCATATTATGGCCAGTACACCTTAAATAAGCAATGAGAAAGAACAGTCCATCATAACATTAACACATGAAGTTCAGTAAATCCAGAAAATGTCAAGAGCTCTGAATGTTTTTTCAGCTGCAGCTGCCAAAACCATCAAGCTCTGCGATGATACTGGCACTCATGTGTATGTCCAAATGTTTGACTGATACTGTTCATATTTCGTAACCAACTCAAATGCTGCATTATGTAAGTTCATTCTCACAATTTGGGCTAAAGTCGCCGTCTGTGGCGTTACAAGCAAATCCCTGGCAGCCACGTGCTCTAGTTATTCCTGTCACACATGTAGATGCAAAAACAGACTCCTGGTCGCTTCTTACCCACGAGGCCGGTCTGGGTTATAATGACAGTCTGTTATAGACTCTCTAAACAGGGCAGTCCTACAGACCAGCTGAGGACTGTGGCTGGAAGCAGTGGGATGACTGTCTGTATGCGGCATAGCGCGCCACCAAGCATTCGGTTCCTCTGTACTGATGTTGGCAGGCTGGCGTTGTTGGCAGCACTCGACGGCTGTACAGGCAGCATTCCATTTCTGTTGACTTTATGGACTCGGCTGACATACTCTGACCCCGAGACGTAACTCCACTGACCTGACTGGCAGTTTTCCAAATGGAACCCCCCCGGGAGAAACTGCCGGAGTGTTTAAGGCGCTCATTGGGCGTGTACCTATAATTGCAGCACATCCAACCAGACCTTCACTTTGAATCAGGGATTTCCCTCATGATACACTCACACAGCCATACATTGTGACCAGACGTCATTTCGTCAGATGGACTTTTTTCATTGCTTTCTTTACATTCCACAGCCTTTCAGCCATTTAGCTGTCTAGAACCCCACGCCGGCACAAAGACCGGGCTGTTATGTCAGGATGAAATACTGTTGTCACAACGTTGTAATAATGTTATTTTATTCAGTCGGGTCAGTTGACACCTTGATCTCCAGAAAAAGCCACAATCACGCAACCCATGCTGCACCCTGTTCCCTAGTGGAGAACAGTCTTCCTATTGGATAGCAATCCATGGTCCCCTGTTGTAGGCCTTGTCCATTTGTCATTGTCTACGTTGCAGCCATATAAACATTCTGTTTGGCATCTCTATGTATTAGAGTTTCTGTTTTGCAGCAATATGGATTAGTTTCTGTTTTGCAGGAATATGGATTAGAGTTTTTCAAGCTTATTGACACAGTCGGCCGCCTGAGTAAAAACATCAGCAGACATTCCAGCAAGTCTCAATCTAGCTGTTATACGTCCCGACTGACACCCTATTCCAGATCAGGCCCTGTGTTTTCCTTTGGGTCAAACGTAGTGCACTACAAAGGAAAAAGTATGCAGCTCGGACACGCTTATTTATCTGCCTGCCACTATTTTTAATCCCCCTATTGTTGATATATAAACACATTGTAAACAGTGAGAGCGAACTCAGTTTCCCCAGACACATTAACAAAGCTTTGCTATGCCTAGCGCTTTCAAACATTGAATATGTAAAAGCAAACTTCAAAAGAAAAAAGAGCAGCATTGGGAAAAGGGAAGTGATTGTTTTTTCCCATAACTTTATTTTGTCCATTTATCGATTTAGGTAAATCTTTTGAGTTTACAATTTTAGGCCAAGAACAGTTCTGCCTTTTCAACGTTAGAAAGCACAAATCCAGCAAAATTAAAAATAACAGTATGATAGACATGTAAGTTCCCATTTGACTTCCTCAAACACTGAGGGATAGGGTGTAATTTCCGATGCAGACACTACGAAGGATTTTGAAATCTTTATGAGGAACTTTGCGTTGTAACACTTGCCACAAGCTGTCATACTGAAGACATGTTCCCAACATGACTATCACACAGAGTGTTGTTGAAGAGATTAGAGCACATCAGGCAGAAGTGTTTCTTCCTTGTAGTGTCGTTAAATGGGTTATGGCCAACAGAGAATGAAGAAGGAGGAGAGAGGTGGAGGAATTTTGATGACTTACTTAAGAATTCCTGTCATGATAAAGATGACTTTCACAAGAACCCCTGTCAGGATTAGGATGACTTTCACAAGAAGGCCTATTAGGATTAGGATGACTTTCACATGAACCACTGTCAGAATTTAGATGACTTTCACAAGAAACCCTGTCAGAATTAGGATGACTTTCACAAGAACCCCTGTCAGGATTAGGATGACTTTCACAAGAAGGCCTATTAGGATTAGGATGACATTCACAAGAAGACCTGTCAGGATTAGGATGACTTTCATAAAACGGCTTGTCAGACTTACGATTACATTCACAAGAAGGCCTGTCAGGATTAAGATAACGTTTTAAAACGTTATCTGTTAATCAGGTAAAGCCTGTTCTCTCTCTCTCTCTCCCTCTTGCGATATAGCTTTGAGGATTGGTCCATTGCTTAAAAGGAATTGCAAGGGGCTTTATATCTGTGACATTTCTTTTCTCTTTCAGTTGTTCGTTATGATATTGGTCTTTCTGGCCCTGGTTTTCTGAAGTCGACTGTCCAGAGCATGAGAAAGCATGACATCCTCAAGTTCTGTTTTCAAAAGTATTTAACTTCCCTATCTAGTGAATTACGCCCCATATGTGTGCGTATTGGACCTGGTCAATGTGGCGCCCTATTATGAATAAGTGAATCGGGTTTCATTTGTGCTGCAGATTGACTTCCACAAAACAGGCATAACATTCACATCACATTCACATCATAAATGTTATTAAACATTCTTCAGTTATGCAATAATATCTTAACATTTCCTTCTGTTGAGTTTTCACGGTACTTATACAGTATGTATGGGTGTTCCGTATAAGGAACCTGTCTGAATGTATTGACTCATTAAGTACTGATTCATGCTGAACCCCTGGGGAGATTTATATTTTATAGTCTGACTGGCTGGTGATTAATGTGAGGCGTTTGTGCATACTGGATGGAGGCATTACAGAGGCTGGGCAAAGGCTGGATAGAGGCTGGAAAAAGGCACTGAGAAAAACGGACACATCCGTTCCTACGCTGGACTTACTGTAACACATTCCAACCTAGTTAATTTATTGTACTTGTTCAACAGAATCTACTGCGGTCCATTAAATCCATGGATTGTGTTTATGTATAACAAACATTTTACATTTTACTAGATGCTGACAGCAACTCACTGGAATTCAACATCTTTACATTTAAAACTGTTTGCAAAAGAAACGTTGGCAAGCTCCTGCTGGTTCCCGCTGAGCCTGCCATACGCTCATACGGAAAACACCCAACGTGGGTGGCCGGGCTATTTTTAGGTCCTTCCTCTGACATCACCTTATGTAGACATCCTGAATGGCGGGCAGCTCTACCATTCACATGGCCCTCTGAAGGGATCTACAACGCTGCAGTTCCAATGCAAAGCGTAGATGGGAGCTAGCCAGAAGGCGTTCAGTGGTGGGAGCTAGCCAGGAGGCGTTCAGTGGTGGGAGCTTGCCAGGAGGCGTTCAGTGGTGGGAGCTAGCCAGACGGCGTTCAGTGGTGGGAGCTAGCCAGGAGGCGTTCAGTGGTGGGAGCTAGCCAGGAGGCGTTCAGTGGTGGGAGCTAGCCAGGAGGGGTTCAGTGGTGGGAGCTAGCCAGGAGGCGTTCAGTGGTGGGAGCTAGCCAGAAGGCGTTCAGTGGTGGGAGCTAGCTAGGAGGGTTTCAGTGGTGGGAGCTAGCCAGGAGGCGTTCAGTGGTGGGAGCTAGCCAGGAGGGTTTCAGTGTTGGGAGCTAGCCACGAGGGTTTCAGTGTTGGGAGCTAGCTAGGAGAGTGGTGGGAGCTAGCCAGGAGAGTTTCAGTGTTGGGAGCTAGCTAGGAGGGTTTCAGTGGTGGGAGCTAGCCAGGACGCTTTCAGTGGTGGGAGCTGGAGGTCCCTGGGTTTCCTGTAGTCTGCATTGATGGACTGTCCTCTTACTGCGTGGTGGGGAAGATGTGACACTAGACTACAAAGTTCAGCTCTGGTGTAGCATTATCCAGAGGCGTGAAAACATACAAATTCCTTGTGAAATGTATTCTAGACATTGACCTTGAATTTGGGTAAATGTTTGATTTCTTGTATGTGGGGACATCATGAAACTGAAACCTACAGTGGATGGAGGAAGTGGGAGCCATGAGTCATTGTAGCCAGGAAATCTCCTTGGAAAGATGAATCTTGAAAAGACTGAAGGCCAGTTTATTGCATTCCTTTTGAAACAGGAAAGCCAGGGGCGAAGTAGGCTCAAAACATAGGTCATGTGTAAGTACCAGTTATTAATAGAATTCTGTATTTTGACGTGTCATCGTGATTGTACTGTTAAATGAATGTTGACAGTGTGCACTTACACGCCATAGCCACTGAAATTTCACAAATGCAAAAAGTGATGTGGTTTTTCATCCCAAACGTTATTCATTACATAGTATACCATGTGCTGTAACATTCTGTATTTCCTATTAGCTCTTTGACATCACACGTCATGTTTGTAAGGTGAATAACAGATCGTTAAAAATCCTGGTCCAAACTGAGTTTTTTCTAGTGTCTTTTGAAACAGGCGGGAGCAAAATGTCTTTGTTTAACTTTCCATCTGCATGTTAAAGGCTGGCTGGAATTCCTTAATTGGCATGGTTTTAAATCTGATAAAACCAATGATTGAAGTCAAGCATCAGTTGGATATGGTGTCTATGTACTCAAAAGAGAAAGGCCTGAGAAGTATGAAAGACTGGTAGATAGACGGTAGATTTTAGAACATAATTACCATGTAACTGAAAAATGAAATATTATTCCACTGCATGAAACCGGTCATTTGATTACAGGTTAAAATCATATAGTTGTCATCCTAAGTAGCTGCCATTCACATCTTTTTGAAGCTCCCAATAACAGTCTTTCATTTCTAACTATGACTTACAGTGTGAATAAACCACACAGAGAAGCTTTCTCAGACTGCTCTTCACTCATCTCACCCTAAAATCAATTAGCTAACCTGCAGCATAGCTTACTTGTTGTGAAATTGAACGTTGCTTATTCATAAGCACAAATGTTTGTTCATGTTACCTGAAAGTATATTTTTCTGTTTCTTAAAACAATTAATAAATGTTTTTCTGGGCTACATTTTGACAGAACTATGACAATATTCTTAACGTTACACATTTGTTTGATAGTAGGCTGTAGATTTGGAGAGGTGAAGTTCTAGTGGGTTCTATCAAGTTCCTCCCTGCCAGTCAAAGGTGTTCACACAAAAAAGGCAAGCCATTTTTGTAAATACAGTGTTAGCTGCATTCAAACACCTCAGGACCAATATGCCTCAGGACCAGGATTACAAGCTCCAATTTACTTCTGTGATAAGCTAAACAGCAGTTGCCTGCCTAGCATGCTAGCCATGTCAACACAGTTTTGAAAAAGCTGTGGTGTTGCCCCACACAGACCATGTTCCCTGTAAACACTGCCCGCCCGCACTGTGCAAGACCGTATGGTCCTAAAGCCAGCCTGTAACAGCTCAACTGCTTTTTGCCTTTTGATTAGAATTGGCAGGATTTCCGACTGCCATTCCCTGCCATAACCAACTGACGCCCTCTGCCAGCTTTTCGATCGGCCCACGTACAGCTGCACTCTGAATGTCTGATTATCTGACTGCTGCCAGCTGTGGGCAGGAGGGAAAGAAACCATGTTAACTGTGGCTGATTTTCTTTGTTTTCCTATCATTTCACAAATCTCAGCACAGACAAAAAAACGCCCCAAAGTGCCCTATTCACACTTTGCTCTCAAACTTGACACTGGAATAAATTGCGATTTTCTTTTGTTGATTTAGTCACTTCGGAGTCTGTGTTTCATCCACGTTTCATCAGTTTGGTTGGTTTAATGGACACAGAGCCATTTCTGTTGTATAAAATGCAGAAGTCTATCAAAGGGTCTATCCTCCCACAGCTGTAGGACTGATGGATACAGAGCTGGACTCCCAGGAGGCTGACATCCCTCTCCTCTCTCTCTCTGCTCTCCATTTCCTTCACTCTTCCATCATCATCCATCTCCCCGATCGAACGCTCTACCCATCTGTTACATCTGTCTCTCTCCTATCCCTTCCTTCACCTCCCTCCTACCTCATCCCTACTCCCCCTCCCTCCTTCATGTCTTTTCCTCCCATTCACCCACCCAGCCAGCCAATCTTGCTTTTTTTCACACATCCACCCATCCATCTCTCCATCTATCCCTCTGGTCGGGGGGGGCAGGGGGGCCCCATGAAATCCTGCCTTGATGAAGAAGTCGGGCAGGTCAGCCTTGATGAGAGGCAGGTCAATCCTCCATGACCCTGACAGACAGTGATCCAAGGCGTTCCTCAATCTCCAAATAGTGCACTGCATGTGTACCCCATAGGACTCTGGTCAAAAGTAGAGCACTTGCTAGGGAATATGGTGCCATTAGGGACTGCCTACCCTTTATTATTATGGTTACCACAGAGCTCACACACACATGCGCACATCCACACGCACTCACACAGACACAAACCCACTCAAACACACACTCTCAAGCACACACACACACACACACACACAAACACTCTTGTGGTGCATTTGTAAGGAGGACATTTTGGGTATTAATAATGAAAACAGCTGAATATGAAATGAAATCTAATGAATGTTATAACGGCATAATCAGCAATTGTCACAAAGTGCCTGTACAAAACCCTGTCCTTAACCCCTAACCCTGTCCATAACCCCTAACCCTGTAATTAACCCCTAACCCTGTCCTTTACCATTAACCCTGTCCTTAACCCCTAACCCTGTCCTTAACCCCTAACCCTGTCGTTAACCCCTAACCCTGTCCTTTACCATTAACCCTGTCCTTAACCCCTAACCCTGTCCTTAACCCCTAAC
>JACXGJ010015513.1:0-13393 GCA_016801105.1 Esox niger | reverse complement strand
ACATGCCTAATTTTGTTCGAACAATTATTGCACACTTCCTGTAAATGGTATAAACTTCGTTTCACTTCTCAAATATCACTGTGTTTGTCTCCTATATGATATATTTAACTGATTTTTTTCATCCTAAGGACCAACGATTTATGAAGGAAAATCATGGAAATTAACAAGGTTGCCCAAACTTTTGCAGACCACTGTACATTATTGGTTTTCTATAATGGAATTATCTGTTGTTTGTCATAAAAAAACATACTTTTATCTGGCATTCTTCTCCAGTTCAGTATTTGTCGCTATAACATATTGTAAAACAAGGTGTTGTTTGGCTTAAGCGTAATTCAGTATATGTAGCATTTCAATTTTTTACAGTCCAATAGTGTGGTAGGAGGATATTTAAAACATTAACAATGGCCGAACTCCACCTTTCGTAGTGCTATCTCTACACTTCATCTTTTCTTGCCTCCACATGTTCAGGGATGCAGTAAAGTGTCAGGTCCAATAGACGGTCATTGGCAGTGGGTCAACAAACAGTAGCAAATGGATCTACATTGTGTCAACAGTTGTGTAATTTGGGGTTGGTTGCCCAACAACTGTATCCTGAGTGAGTGTCTGTTGCCAACTCCTTATCACTCATTTAATCCGGTGTTGGGAAAAGAGAAAAAACATGGGCCCCCAAGATACATAACCATCCAGTACCACCCCCAGAGTGGTCCTTAAGACATCCTGCTCGTTTGGTGTTCTGGCTGGGCTTACCATAGATAGTGAACTGGGCTCTTCCAGATACTGCTTCAGGCTAAGGCTTTTCTTCCCATTCACCTAGGGGGGAAAAGGTTTCATTGTAACTATATTATTGGTTTTCTATAATGGAATTACAATACTGTATTGATGTTCCAGATACTTGCTCAACAGAAAAACTGACCTATAATCCTATCATCAATGGAATGTCACCAAAAAACCAAAAGTTAGACAGATTATACTGACCCCTTCCCACATGCATTTTGCTGACATTGTTTGTTAAAATTAATAGCTTGATTTGGAGAGATGGATAGTTTGTGATGACATAAGCCAGCTAACATGATTGTGACAGTAGGAACAAAAATGTAATGTTATTTTAACACATTGATTTCATAAAATGTATTGTTCTGTTTATTTGTGTTGCATCAATTCAGGCTATTTATCTCAAAACACTTGTTTTTCTATTTTAATCAACTTCAGGATCTTATCATCTTTAGTGAAACAGACAATTCTATAAAAGTGTCTTACATGGTAATGTCACTTAAAACCTTGAACAAAGTAGACTGTGATTAGGTTATTTCATACCAAGATTCTATTACATCACGCATGGGACTTTCATAATCCTTCCATGTTCCAGACTGTGATGAAATAGCATCCATTTTGGTCAAGGAAGAAATTCAAACCAGTCTAGGTGAAAACAATTGGAGTAGATACATATACTGCCTTTCAGAAGTATAGACCTCCGTTGGACTTTTCCACATTTCTTTGTATTACATTGGGGTGCCCAACCCTGTTCTTGGAGATCTACTGTCCTATATGTTTTCTCTTCAACCCCATTTGTGACTAACCCGGTTAAGATTTTCCTCTAGCTAATTATTAGAATCTGGTGTGCTAAATTAGAGTTGGAGAGAAAACCTACAGGACAGTAGATTTCCAGGAACAGGGTTGGGCAGCCCAGTTTACATCATTAAATTAAGATGGATTAAATCAAACCTTTTTGGCACTGATCAACACTAGGGTCCATCATTTCTAATTGAAAAATGAAATCTTCTGAATGAATTACATTTCATAAGTATTAACCCCCGTTGATATGATACCTAATTCAGGCAATTAGTAGAATGGAGCCATGAGTGTTCAGTTAAGTTGTTTCCCATGTCAGATAAAATACACCTTCTCTGCAAGGTCCCAATTTGGTCAGTAAAATTCTTAACGAAAAAGTACATCATTAAGATAAAGAAACATTCAAAGCAAATCTCCAAATCTGGTCGGGACATTCTGTTTTATATTTGTAATTGATTCCTTTGACATCGTGGGCTTACTTTGTGTTGTACTTATCAGTGGCAAAAATAACTTGTTTAAATACATTTTGATAGCATGTTGTAACACAATAAAACATATAAAAATCCAAGTTTTATGAATACGATAGCCACTGTACATAAAGGAATAACATTCTAGGGTTTCCTATGAATGAAAATAACATTTGTATATCAGCATAACGTATTCAACCAATAAGATGCGAGGAGTTGCGGTACCATCTATGGCAAATAGAACATATAATACAGCCCTGGACACAATAAAAATAGTAGTGTAGCAAGCTAGTTGGATATCAAACATACAGAGCACATACTTTAATTCCTCTTTTTTAACATCATTTTATCATTCAACTTGCTAAACACAACTGACTTCGTCCCCATCATAAAACGTTTAATGCCCATAGTGTTTTAAGTCCTAGAGTTATGATTTTGCACCTGAAGGTGTGTACAGATCCTCTTGAGGACGTCGTAGACACTGTCTCGGGACAGCAAAGACACGAACACATACTGCAGGAGAGAATGAGACAAGCATGAACAAATAACAAACAGAAACTTTAGCTACACTGCCTTTGAAAGTTAGATTTCTCACTTTTCAACTGACACCATTATAATATACAATGTCTAACTAACTTCAGCCAATCTGCCTGTGCACGAGATGAATAAAATCGACATCAGGTTTTCAGTAAGTTCTAACCAGCATGACTCTCCCAGTGAGCTTCTCCAATCTGACAGACTACGAACAATAGCAGGCTGCAGACAGCAGCTGTAGCTCTCATGACTTAGGCCCATAAAAAACGCTTAAAGGTGTTTGCTTTGTCAGGAGCCCTGTTACATCATGCCACTGCTTGACTTGCCAAGTTGACCTCACATATTTTAATGGAGACAAGAAACCGCTGGTGTGGGTGGACAGATTTCAGCATCCATATAAAAACCCACAATTGCATAAATTGCGTTCGGTCGAAATTCGGGATTTGTTATGGTTGCTCAAATGTGTTGGTTTTAAAAACATCAATTAATGTGATTGATGACAGAAATATTGTGAGAAAACCTCCAAAACATCAGTAAGGGACATCACCAACGACCTCCACAGTGCAGGGGTGAAGGTATCACAATCCACAGTTTGAAGAAGACTCAGAGAGCAGAAATATAGAGGTCACACCACAAGATGCAAACCACTCATCAGCAGTAAGAATCGGAAGGACAGATTGGAATTTGAAAAGAACTACAGAGATGAGCCGCAAAAGTTCTGGAACACAATCTTATGGACTGATGAGACAAAGTTTAATCTCTACCAAAGTGTTGGAAAGGCCAAAGTGTGGAGAAAGAAAGGAACTGCTTATCTGAAGCATACAAGCTCATCTGTGAAGCATGGTGGCGGTAATGTCATGGGTGTGCATGGCTGCTTCTGGAACCGGCTCATTAATATTTATTGATGATGTAACTGATGATGGTAGCAGAAGAATGAATTCAGAAGTGTACAGGAACATTTTGTCTGCCAATTTACGGAGAAATGCATTAAAACTAATCGGGAGGAAGTTTATCATGCAGCAGGACAATGACCGAAAACACACTGCCAAGTTTTAGACTGGACAAGTCAATCACCTGACCTTAACCCAATAGAGCATGCATTTCACCTCCTTAAGAGGAGACTGAAGGGAGAAACACCCCGAAACAAACAAGAACTGAAAGAAGTTGCGGTAAAAGCCTGGAATAGGATCACAAATGAAGAATGCAACAGTTTGGTGATGTTGATGGGTTGCAGGCTTGCAAGCAAGTGTTATGCCACCAAATATTACATGTTATTTACTGTAAGATTATTTGTCCCATTACTTTAGCTCACCTACAAATGCTGTGGTCTAATACAAACGATGATATGTCCTAAGTTGTTTAACACATCTAGATGTGAATACCAGGAAATTAAAGCTGAAATTCTGAACTCTTGTCTCATACTCATCTTATGATCTTAAACCCAAAATCTCTTCAGTGACCAACAAAAATAAAGGAATTTGCCTTCCGTTCCAATACTTTTGGAGGGGACTGTATAAGTAGTTTCCTTGTGAAGGAATGAATATACAGGCTTCGGGATGTTTTTGTTCGAACATCAACCCAATAGTATTTTCTCGTTCTGGTCAGGTTTTTGCCAGCTGAACTCATTTAACAAAGGAATTTGCCTTGCCATTCCAATACTTTTGGAGGGGACTGTATACTACCAGGAGGATTGCCTCATTGGGGGTTTTGGCTAATCTTAACCCTCCTTGTGTTTTCCCACATGCTGAATAAGTTACATTCACTATTTACTCTAGCTGAATGCTGACGGTTAGCATGATTTGGTTGACTGGCTGGCTTGTTAGCCTGGCCAACCAACTGTTACCTTGGATAATTTATCATTAGTCTGGCTGTCAAAATGTTAGCTTGGTTTAATGGTTGTTTGAACCATGTTTTTAGGTTGTTACATGACAATTGGTTCAGGTACTTGTTTCGGAAAATGCTACTTCAAATATGCAAATGAGGCCTGTTCCACATGCTAACTCTGGTCCAGTACCACTTTGATGTGCATAGGGTTAACATCTGCTAGCTGTCTGTTAGTGGTGGAGCCATACTGCGCTATATTGAACCACCTTTTGGCTGGTGTCCACGGTGATGGCCAACCCATTAGGTACCAGGCCTGCTGTCCTGTGCTTCTTCACCAGCCTCACTGACACAACTGGAATCGCAACCTGTAAAGAAACATAGTTACCACCTGCACTTTATAGTGCAACACACTTTTTGAATTACCATTCCTTCACTTGTAATCAGCCAAAGAACAAGTACACACTAAGCCCAGTGCTTAGCAAGTATTTACTGTATTTATCTCAGACCGCACTTTGGGATGGCGTTAATACACAACGCCACAGGGCACGTGGGGATGCGGCTTAAATGGGGCTACAGCTAGCCTAGCAGTTAGCATTGGGATCATATTTGAAAGGTTGCAAGTTACTATCCTTAAGTTGGCTTGATGAAAACATATCTACAGGGCAGCTAACAATAATTTCAGATCCCTGACCGTGACTACTCCAAAGGATGCGTCCTAGGAATATGCAAAAAACACACTTTATACCACACACTTGCACTTATGTTAAAAAGAACAAAATGTAAAACCCCTAGGACTAAAAAGACAAGGGAACTGTCACGTCCTGGCTATGCCCCTAGCCATCTTTGCGCTGGCTGGGGCCATAGTCAGGACATGGCCAGAAGAGGTGCCTCTAGGCACCGCTATGTGCTTTGGTCTCCCCAATTGGAGGCAGGTGTTCGTTATTGCCTCCAATTGGGGAACCTATTTATGTTGAAGGGTTGCCCACACTATTGTGGTTTATTTTGGTTAGCAGCCGTAGGCTATGCATGCCCAGTCATTTGTCTGATTTAAGTTTGTTTGTTTCTGTTGTGCCTTCTTGTTTTATTAAAGTATGGATTACTCCACTAACCGTTCTGCCTCTGCCAATCTGTCCTCAAACCAGAACAATGACAGGAACAGAACTAGTCAAAAAAGTTAAAAGGAAGTGTAAAGTGTACACTTGTTTCAAATATGTTTTATCTTCAGTACAGTAGCTTCAAATAAATGCCTGATTATTTGGTCAGGACTTTGAGCTTTGAAAACCATGCCCTGACATGATTAGATTAAACTATATTGTCATTGAACAAGTACAAGTACGGTACAACAAAATGCAATTAGCATCAAACCAGATGGAACAACCACAGGTTGCTGGTTGTTCCACCTAGCTATCTTCAAATGTATGCACCAAAAGTTGCTGGATAACAGCGTCTGCAAAATAATCAAAAAAATTATGTAAACATAGCAGACAAGGTTGCCACATCCGGATATCAGGGAAAAGGAAAGCTAGATTCTGTGTCCGAGAAGATACCGGCTTCTACCTGCCTCTGTGGGTGAAAATGTCCAGACAATCAAGATGTCCTTAACCAATGTTCCCTCTAAACTGCAAGCGTTCAGACTGTTCAACTTTTCAGTAGAAAATCCAGTCCAACTTCATTGAGTCCCCATAGCTGGGCAAAGTAAATCAAAAAGTGAACTAAATTATAAAAAGTGTAACAGAATATAGATGTTAATGTAAATTTTTATTATAAAAAAACGTGCTTTAAAAACATCTAGCAAAGTCAATTTTTGCTGTAAGGGCTTGCACTAGAACCCCAAAACACTAGTTTATTTTAATTCACAGTTACAAAAGGTTAATTTCATAGTTTTAACATCTAATGTCAATTGATGACTACAGTCCATCTAACAGATACTGTACTTTTTTTTACCCTTGTGACTAGCGTGCAATCTTACTGCAGAGAAATACATTTTTTACTTTGAAAATAGCATCTAGATATTAAGCATAGCACGCAATGTATTTGGTCTCATTTCTTACTCTGGACTGCTGCAAAAAATTGCTTTAGGCTCTAGATATGATGATTTTGGATTAGCAGACTTGAGATAAGTTAAATGCAACGGATGTTAATTAATCCAATAATGATTTTCACAGTTACCTTAAATGTTAAATCAGTAACAAAAAATGTATCTTTATTAATTAATGGCTTGGTGCCCAGCTTTGAAATTCAGTGCTATTAGTTTGCACTGTATAATAGATTAATGGTTTTCTCAAATGTGATAAAATCCACTGTGGCGCAAGCGCACCCTTTTCTGTATCAGCGTCAGTTTGTGTTACTTTTAGCGCTATCAAACAATTAATATAATAAATTGTATAAATGTCATGATTAATATAGATTTTACACAGCTGGAAAGGTGGAGGTATGTTATCCAACACTGAATCACACTAATGCTTGTCCAAAAATTGTACTTCAGTTTTTAGGCTAAAATGTGCTCAGGTCAGGGCCTGCAAACAAGTTGCTTTTTTGAGAGATTTTTGGCCACAACCAAATACGTGTGTCGTTATTAAATGATTTCCAAATGCCATAATGTAGGTAAGGTAGACAGAGATTTTTATCCACAAACATTAATCAGGATTAGATATATAATTTACTTATGCTTAGCATGGAAGTTTTTAGTTTCGCAATTATAATGTGTTTCAGTGGAAATGCGACCGGCAACTAAATTTATGTTTAGTTTAGGCTTGTAACAACATGAAATAGCTTGCTAAAAAAACAGTTGGATTTGTGCACACACAGCATCTAGGGCACAGTTTGAGGAAAGGGTTGGAGGAGAGGCACAGGAATTCCTATTTCCAACTTGGAACAAACTGCAGACTGTGTTCTAATGTATGAGTACTAACGTGCTGTTACAACCTGTTCACACATAAATGGCATGCTGTTGAAGTGAAAGCCCTCAATTTAACAGCAGGATGCATAGTGGCTACTCTACACTGTTATTCTGAAAAAGTTAATGTGAAGCACTCTAGAACAGTCCAGCACAAGTGCCAAAGAAAGTTGCCCACATACTGTTGCAAATCATTACCTGACAGCTCCCACTCCAGTCATGCAAAAACTAACAATGGTACTGAGGCTCAAAAAAGAAAAAAAAGTCTTAATGGCAACAAAAACATTAACAGTGTTAGGCATTTTTATTAATTGCAAGAGTGAGCAAGTTATTAATAGAGCAATAGTGGAGTAACTGTTTCCTACAACTGTGCAAAACATGGTCTATATTTCAAGTACGATATCTTGTTCAGGACTAAATGGACACTGTGTTTTGAGACAGCTATAATTATGCAAATATTAATTTGCATTGTCCAGTTCTTAGTTGGCTCTATTGTAATGGTCATGCATTAATTTTATAAAGTGTTTTTTTTACATTATAAAACTAAATACAATGCAATTTACAGTCACTTATTTAGCCAGTGGTGTTACAGACCAAGTAAAAATATAAATAAAACCGGCTAAGCACTGTCGCCTTCTTGTAACCTACCTCACTTCTGATAGTATAACGAACTTTTAGATAATTTTTCCACCTAACTAAATCAATGCACAAAGTGAAAATTTATTATAAAAAAATCATCCAATTTGTGTTAGGCATTTTATATTGATTGCATTATAATTCTGGATTTTTGTTTTAGATTCAGTCTCTCACAGTTGAAGTGTACCTATCGTAAAAATTACAGACCTTAGTATGTAGGAAAACCTGCAAAATCATCAATGTATCAAATACCTGTTCTCCCCACTGAGGTAAAATAACTATAGTAAAAGGCATATGATGTGCCACTTAAAGGACTCTGAGACCACGAGGAACATGGCCATTAGGTCTGAATTTAAAGCACATCATCTGGCTTATACCAACTACGGAGAAGCATGGTGATGGGAGCATCATGCTATGGAGATGCTTCTCAGGGACAGGGAATACCACACTAGTCAGGATAGAGGGTATGATGAATGATGCAAACTCCAGAGAGGACCTTGGAGAAAACTCAACACTGTGACTGTTTGCAGAGGCCCATCTAGAAAGTACTGAATGAACGGTCTGAATATTTATGTTCATGAGATATCAGTTTGTTATTTTCAATAAATTGAAATACATTTAAAAAACATATATATTTTTTCATTGCGGGGCATCATGTGTAGATTGATGAAAAAAATGTAATCAATTAGGAATAAAGTCTAATATGTGAAGGGGTCTAAATATATTTTAAAAGCACTACACATGATTTTGTTGCATTTTTTTATTAGTAATCATACTTTATTGTATACTGAGTTGCCATATTTAACCAACTGCATTGTTTTATGAGCTAAGCATAATGATTGATTAATGCTTTATTCTGTACGTCACCAACAAAACATGGAAACTTTGTGAAAAAGCTACATCTGAGTAACTGACACAGGAAGATGGACTGGAGAGAAGCTAACTCACCTTGATATCCTTTCCAAAAAGGTTAGCATAGAAGCACAGCCAGTTGCGGGAGATGTAGAGGCGACCTTGAAGTAAGATATCTCGGAGGAGGGCACAGGAATATACTGATAATGGGAATGAAAAAACGAAAATCTCAGACTAGACTGGTCTGGGAATACTATACTCAACATAATACAATGCTATTTAGTTCACAGATACCAGAGGGAGAATTGTACAGCTGGAGATGAGCGTGGGAAATATGATTTGACTACAAACTTGCACTGTGTGGAAACAGGATATGGCTCTATTGGGATTGTGAACAACTGGTGATGATTTCCATTAGTAAAAAACCTTAAAATGTTTATATTTCTTATATATTGTATATATATTAAATTAACCTAATCTGAAACACATTTTGTTTAAGGCACGTATTTTAAATGTTTTTATCTATTGAATGCCATTGGGGGGTATCAGTTGATTGCACAACCAATACCCCCCCCCCAAAATGTCTATTCCGTCATGCAATATCAACCAACGTCACAAGACGATGAAACACAAACAAACTCAAATGGCAGCATGTGAGTGGACAGGCACTCAGTCTTCTGTCTCATGGCTCATTTCCAGCAGAATGCAGCAGGCTTGTACAGGATTCCCCAGGGAAGGAGGGAGGGAGGTGAAAGGGGAGTGAGAAAAAGAGAGGAAGATCTCAAGAGACAGCGAGTGAGAAAAAGAGAGAAAACGGTGAAGAAAGAGAAAGCAAGGAAGAACCACAGAGCAAGTGGAAAAAGCAGCCGACTAGCAGCACTGGGAAGCGTGCCGTAAGGAGATGTGAAGCTCGGTATGTGATTCCAGTGCTCTGACAGCCAGCTGACAATGATTTAACATGAAGAAGAGAAATGGTTGCATGCAAGTTGCTTGATTTTTCAGATTTCTCAAGTTGCAATGCTTTTCAGACTACCAGTATACCAGGTTTAGCTTCACAGTGTGAATGCGCATATCAAGCATAAGTAGGGTACTGCATATTTAGCTCTAAATCATTGTGCTGTAATTACAGCATGTATTTTATTGCAGGCTACAGGCAATCCCTGATGATCTGAAGTAGATACAGTACAGTTCAGCACTCCCAATTCAATGCTTTAAATTTGCTCAGCATAGTCCAGTTTGGCACACGCATTCACGTCAATCCCAGCCGAGTCCTATGTCACTCTATTGCAAAGACCACAGAGGCACAAACAAATCTGGTACTAGGTCACTTTATGTACTTGTATGAGCAGCAGATTGTGTCCAGTTCCGGTTATTTACCTTTCATTAGGATCTCCTCCTTGGGCACAGTCTGGAAAAGCTTGTGGTACTGGGAGTTGTACTTGCTGACGGTCTGTAAGGGGAGAAGGGGGAGACTGGTGTGAGAAGGGGGACACTGGAGTAAGAAGGGGGACACTGGAGTGAGAACGGGGAGATGAGAGTGAGAGGGGGGAGATGGGAGTGAGAAGGGAGTGAGAAGGGGGAGAAAGGGATGATATAATCCCCCCAAAAAAGTGTAATTATGATGCTGTTTATTGCTTCCAAATGTGAACCTTAATGGACCTCTTATCACCAGTGTCCTGGGAAACCACTCATGAAAGAAATCAAGATACCATCAAGTAAACGTTTATTCAGTTTACAGGCATGTATGCATTAAAGCAGCCATCTACCATTGTAGATGGTGAACTTAATGAGAAATAGACACAACAGCTTTTACACAGAGAGAGGTTAAATACATGCAGCAGGGGACAACGTCTGCTGTTTCAAGTCACCAGATTTATTCCCTAGCAATAATAATCAATAGTAATGATTAATTTTAGTAATCAGAGATTCAACAGACTCCAATGGGACAATGTAGTCAGCCTTACTCGTTAGGGATAGACTCTGAATAAATAATGCCTCATCAATAGATAAAGATATCCCCTTCTAAATTTCTAGGTAATGACATTCAGGCTGAAAACACTAGGTTAACCCTCCTCTTTGGGTTTTTAGGCTTTGCATCTGTATAGACACATTATGATCGGAACTGAAAAAGACCACCAAAACCTTCCGGTATATTTAAAAACTGGTTGGTAGAAAGTCAGTCATATTACATAACCTCCTGTCGTTATTTTCATCCGTGAGGATGGGTCCTTTCAGCTGTGATTCTGCCCTGTCCACTCCCTATGGGGCTGGAGGTTTAAAACACACCCAACATGCTAATATACATGATTACACACAAACAAACACACAAAGCTGTTCCCCTGGTGCTAGTCATTCAGCAGGGGGCACTCCACGCAATCTCGTCCCTTCTGCCATTCTTCTGTATTGGCTCGACAGACAACCCCTTTTACTCCTCTGTCATTCTTTTGTAGTGGTGCAACAGACAATCTTCCCCTCTGTGCCTTGGCCTGGGTTATATCTTACAATAGAGGCTAGACAGAGACGGACACGCCTTTCCTTGTGATAAATAACCCCATGCGGTTTGTTTTCATTTTCCTTAGGCTTTCTGAAAGGGGCTGATTGTTGGAGATACGTTTGATTGCAGGTGCATGGGTCTGAGCGTACGTGCGTACGTCTGCATGCGTAGAAAGACTAGAAAACCTATGGTTTCATGGGTTTAGAGCTCAATATGTCATTTACTCTTAAAGATATTTTTAGAATTTATTTCCCAAGGGGAAGCTAGGTGAATTGCTGCAAAAACAGATTGCATTCAAATCAAACCAACCCAACTTGTCCTAATGTTTTACTTTCAATTACCATAGAACAGCGCAAAACAAATGTAAAAGAATTATTAACAGCAATTTTGGTGGCACAATGATTCCCTACACAATTGATCGGTTAACATTTTACATGAACAAAACATTTAGTGAACTGTGTAAAACCTTTGCAACATTGAGAGACCCAGGTTTGAATCTGACTCTCAGATAAGCCCAGGTGCCCCATGGAGGGCAGTGATGTTGGCCAGGTTTGTGGGCTTACTAAGAAAATATTATTTGCCTTGTCGCCCTTCATCAGGTAGAACTCCTGAGTCGGTTTCATTCAACATAGGCTTCCTGGTTGAGTGAGCCGCGTGATGAGAACCGGAACTGTATCGGATGTGCTTCGGAAGTCACATATCTGGACATACCTCAGCTGACCCAAGTTAGCTGTGAGTTGCTATGATAAAGCACAACCTTAAGTAAAATTTGGATTGTCATCAATAATGGGAAGAAAATTGTTTATTGCTAATAATAGACAATGACCACAGTGACATTGGCACCGGTATGGCTTCAGGTGTCGAGTGGAACATTTAGATTTCACTTTTGGAAGCACTTTAATGTGTTTCTAAGTGAAAAAAATTATGTGAAATGCTGTCATTCCATTATTATTGTAAATACGTACATTATGGACATTATCTGATATAATAAGGCAAAGATTCTTCATATCACTCCTTTAACCCAGATATGTAACTTTCATTAGACAATTTGCACGATCAAAACTTTGAAATTGGACATACCTGAAACTGACCTGGGAAGCTACTGTCACCATGCGTGTAAAATAATTAACACGTTATGAACGCACCAGCTATGCTTACACATTATTCTACAAACTATAATTATACTAATTCATTTGTAATACATGTTGCTATGACAATGTCACCTCTAGTTAAATGTCAACATTGTGAAGAGTTAATGTCTGGGTAATGGTTAAAGTGTCTTATACCCTCCAGAACCTACATACGGTAATATTGTATTGGGTGAACAATCCCAAATGAATCAAGAAGCCCATGTCTTCCTTGTAATAACAGCACCGTCAGAATGTCCATTAATAGTGGGATCTGGAGAGGCTAAAAACAACTCACCGACCCCCTGTAGCATTTCTTGACGTCTTCGTATGTCAGGTCGTCAATCAGCTGCAGTCTGTATGGGAGATGAAATGAAACCGTTGGTATGGTTTGTTCACATCAGAAAGGAATGACAGAGACATTTTCTCAGCCTAACTGTGGGGCACTGATCAGCTCAGGACAGATTGGTATTCTCCAAAACAATCCTATTGTGTATTGTCTGTTACTTCACAGTTAGTACAACCCCCATGTTGTTGCATTACAGCAAACAAGTTCTAAACATCTTCATAAAACCAGTGATGATGAAGCCTTGTGTACTGTATTTCAGACAAGGAAACACCATATCCCATACGATGTTTGTGGGTGGGTTTAGCAGTCGCATGCAAGATGACCAGTAGAGTTGCAGACAGAGTGACTACCCTAACTGACTTAAATAGACCGCCATACTAGATTAGGAAATTGTGACACGGTGGCTGACGCATCGCTGTGCAAATGACCATTTGGCTTTTTTGGCTGAAAGAGCTGTGCTTCATATTCTCTAGATAAGAGGCAAGTTATGATTGCATGATATGTTAGACTACTGTAATGATAGACTAATTAAAACTTAGATTAGAGTTGCACACACAAGCATTGGCTTATCTGTACAAAAGCTCACTCAGTGGTATTTTCTCCCTCATTCAATGAAACCCCCCCCCCCCCCCCCCCCCCCCCCCC
>JACXGJ010015512.1:0-13397 GCA_016801105.1 Esox niger | reverse complement strand
GTCAATCTTCAGTCTGACCTGGGAGTGAGGCTGGAGGCATGGAGTTTCTTGATGACTTCCTCGCTGAAGTCAAAGTGGACCCTGCTTCTCTGTGAGGGCGACCGGCGATACATGGCTCCAACAGCCATACAGGCAGCTCACACACACACACACACACACACACACACACACACACACACACACACACACACACACACACTCTACAGACAACATGTCAGAATATGAGTCCAATGTACTCTGTGAAATGCTGCCTTGGTTGCCATTTGTCAATAATACAATGACTGAGTTGGCTAAAGAAGATGACAAACAACGGTATATAGACCTGAGCGGTCGGTTTCTGATTGGCTGTTGTGTCCTTCTCAACAGGCTGCTTAGCGGAACAGTATCACCTTACATCTAGAGAACCCTGTCGCTGCCATTCAGATTATCTCTTCATCCATTCACGACGAGCATTTAGATTCTGATTCAAGTTACAGACATTTAATAGTATAGCTAGTATAGGTCAAAATAGCCCATGAAGAATAAACATGACTACATTTCTAAATGTATTATAATGCAAAAACTCCTGTCTTTACTCATACAACTCTGTTTTCTGCATGTGCTTTATTTATTTTTTCTACTGATCAGGGCTAAACAGTTTTAATTAGATGGGATTACCAAAGGCGCACATTTCTTTCATGGTCTTATGACTTTTATTACATTTAATCCACCCACTCTACAGTGCAAAACTCTGACAGTCTTTCTGCAGTTCTATTCCAAATATCTTTTAAAAAATGTTTATAATTATAAAAAAAATAGAAACAATATTAAATTGATCAGCCTATTAATATCAATGGGAATTGATGGTCCACAGACTGACATTGGAAAAGGTTAAGACATTTTGGCACCAAAGTCCAACATCATTTAGAGATTTGACTCAACATTGAAGTGTTCAGACTTAGATACAACTTGATTGTCACGAGCAGTACAAGTACAGTACAACAAATTGTAGTAGCATCCAACCAGAAGTGCAAATAGAATAGACCTGTACAACCTGCCTGATGGTAGGAAGGCAGACAGTTTGTGTCTGCCTTCCTACCACACAATGGCAAAGTTATGCAAAACAATGGCGCGGTTATTCAAAATGCTTGAATGCTGCAGATCCTCTTGAAGTTCCTGAGGATCTGGGAAGACAAGCAAGCCTTCTTGAGCCTCCTCAAAAAGTACAGGCGGCACTGCGCCTTTTGACCAAGGTAGAGGTGTTGAGGGCCCAGAGGAGGTCCTTGGAGAGGTCCTCAGATGTCCCCAGCCATTTGAAGCTGGACACACGCTCCACCTCAGTGCCATCTATAGGACCTGGGGCGTGACTGCACAATGAGCTCCCTGGTCTTCTTTGCATTGTGGGCCAGGTTGTTGTCAGCGCACCATGGAACTTGACCTCCTTCCTGTAGGTTGACTTGTAATTGTCCCTGATCAGGCTATGAACTTGATGGTGGGGGTGGAACTGTGTACATGAATGCAGTCGTGGGTGAAGAGGGAGTACAGAAGGGGGCGCAGCACGCAGCCTTGTGGAACCCCAGTCATCAGGATCAGAGTGGAGGAGGTGAAGTTGTCTAACCAGACAGACTGTGTCTGTTTGTTAGTAAGGCCCAAAGTCCAGTTACAGAGGGAGGGGCTGATCTCCAGGTCATGGAGTTAGTTGACCAGCTTAGAGGGGATGACCATGTTGAATGCTGAGCTAAAGTCTATGAACAGCCTTCTCACATAGGTGTGGTTTTCGTCCAGGTGGGTCAAGGCAGAGTGTAAAGCTGAGGAGATGGCATCTTCTATAGAACTGTTCGACCGGTTGGCAAACTGGTAGGGATCCAGTGTTTGCAAGAGGCAGGACTTATGGTGGGCCAGAGCCAATCATTTGAAGTACTAGAAGATCACGGGGGTGTGTGTGGGTGTCCACTGCTTCGACACTGGCACAATGGATGGTCTAGAAGCACATTGGGACAACCGCCTGGGCCAGTGACTGGTTGAAAATGTAAAACCCCCGGCCAGCTACCCAGCACATGCTCTTAACACACACCCCGGGACGCCATCAGAACTGGCAGCCTTGCATGCATTCATCCTGCTCAGTGCAGAAAACGCATCCTCGTGGATAGTCTGGGGCGGGGGGTTTGGGGAGTTCAGCTTTAATGGCCGACTCTATTGCCCCTGTCGAAGTGGGTGTACAGCCTGTTTAACTCGTCGGTGATGGAGACGTTGCTGGTTGTGGGGGTGGGGTTTGGCCAGTATCCTGGGATGGCTTCGATGGCACATGAGTCAGGGATCAGATGTTGTTGAAGTGCTCGTCCATCCGCAGTTTGTCATAGATTTGAGCCATCTTCTTCAGGTTGGCCCTGGAGGAGCTGTAGGCCTCTGCATCACTGGATTGGAAAGCAGCGCCTTTAGCAGGTGTCCGACCTCTCTGTTCATCCACAGCTTCTGGTTGGGAAGGTCTTTATTCGTTTATGGTGTTGACACTGTAGAAGCAGACGTTGATGTAATCCAGAACGGAGGAAGCATATGTTTCAATGTCTGTATGGGAGTCAAGTGTGGCTTGAGTGGCAAACAAACTCCAGTCTGTGTTGGAACTGGTGTTGTAGCAGTGAGTCTGACACTTCTGGCCACACTGAATGTCCTCACTGATGGTTTCACACGTTTAATGAGGGGAAAATACTTTGGGAGCAGGAACAGGGAAATATGATCTGACTGTCCCATGTGGGGGAGGGGAAACGCTTTGTAGGCCTCCAGAGTGTTTGTAGACACATGGTGCAGAGTTTCCCAACCCTGCTCCTGGACACCACCCTCCCCTGCATGTAGATCTATCCCTGCCCTAACACACCTGATGGAGCTCACGAAGGACTTGATAATAAGCTGAACTTTTGAATCAGGTGTGACAGAGCTGTGAGAGATCTGAAACATGAAGGGCAGATCGGCCCCAAGAGCAGGTTTGAGAAACACGGGTCTAGTGCATTGTCTCTTCTAGAGGCAGGAGACATATTGGTGTCTCCTTCCCCCCCTTTAGGCCTCCTGAATTCACATACACCATGTTCACTGGTGTAATTATACGCTCTTAAAATGTCCACAAATTGACATATAGTTCAATGAGAAGGACAGGAATCAAGTGATTTCTATTCAAAACGGTCATGCTTCTTGGCCAAATCCAAAGTTTTGAATTCCACTATATGTTTATACACTACACTATTTTCATTAGCGTGATTTCAAATATTATTGTTGCTTAACCCTCCAACAGGATCTGTTGGACTGTTCAAACTGGAGAGACCAATTAAACTCTTCAACTGAATAATCAGCGTAGTATTTCACGTGCCGTTCAAGCTAGACATTGTTGCACATGTTGCGGCTGCACCAATTTCAGACATCTTACACACTTCAAATGTTTACAAGCCGGCAAGCACACCACATAACATTCCATAAATGTACTTTCTACTTTAACCTCATTCTGCAAACCATGTTGACCGGAAGGAATAGCATTTACCATATGAAACCAGATATTCTGGACATAACGCCCATGGTCCTCCACCAGATCGCGGGCCAATCTAAGCATAAGGAGCATCATCTGGGCATTACAGACACAGTAAAAAAACAATGACTTAATCAACCGCCAAAATGTACAGCTACAGCTGTCACAGTGACCTCTAAGGCCAACTGCCCAGTAAAAGTCTCCAAGCAGCGTTTTCAGAGAGCCAAAGCCACACTTGCCAAATCGGACAAGTGTCATGGCGCTGGATGGATGGGTCATGATTCTGTTGAACAGAGCACCAACTGACTTACTATCGCTGGCAGCCCCCTCATATTTCTGGTAAATTATTCAACAGAGTTCAGTTCAACAGGGTTATGTTCTATGTTTTATAATATCCACAGTGGTAGTGACAGCTTATCATTTTAACTTGTGAAACGCGTGTGTGTGTGTGTGTGTGTGTGTGTGTGTGTGTGAGTGTGAGTGTGTGTCAGAAAACATTGTGAAACGCGTGTGTGTGGGTGTGGGTGTGTGTGTGTGTGTGTCAGAAAAAATTGTGAAAAGTGGAGAACATTTGACCCAGTTTGATCACTGAGTTTCGACATGACTCAGTAAACTCTTTCCAGTGAGTGAATCAATAGTGTGCATTTTTGAAACACTGCTGTACCCCCCCCTCCCCCTCCCCCCAGAGTGTCCAAATTCACCCTTGAACATATTTGATCTTCATGTTCGGCAAACACAACTAAAACCTTTGGGTAGACCACTGTCTTGTCTTTGTAAATGCGGAGTCATTAATTGTGCTGCATCATACCAGTGATCAAGCTGAACCAATGGTAACAGTCTACAATGCAACGGTAATTAAAAGCGTCCCCTTGTACTCACGGAGAAGTGAGAATGATTTGTCCCAAGACTTAAAACATGGTATATTTGACACTGGTCACGACACAGCTTTATTGTCTCAAGACTGAGAGCTCCCCTGACAGAGATCTCATACACACAGACACATCCATTATTCATTGGTTTATCTACTACTCAACAGATTAAATGTGTAGCTGCTCCTTTAATAATGAATACCAGTGTGTGTGCGTGTGCGCGTGCGTGCTGTTAGATTCATGGCAGCCCAGACCACAAGGAGTAATTAATGTGCGAAATATTGTGTGTATATAGCATGATGTGTGCGTGTCTATTCACAGAGTGTGTGGGGTGTGTGTGTGTGTGTGTGTGTGGTGTGTGCGTGTGTGTGTGTGTGTGTGCACGCATGTGTGCTATTTACATATTCCCAACAATCACTAAACATAAACAGATTACGCAATCAAATGATTGCCTGTGGTAAAAAAACAACAACATTGGAATACCCTTTTGTTGCCACACATATTTAATGTAATCAAGCCTCTGATAACAGCCATTAAGGACTTGTGTGTGTGTGTGTGTGTGTGTGTGTGTAACACAAACCTATTCCCTTAGTCCACACCTTCACTAAACTGGCATCTATTCAGCAACGGGAGGCACCAGCCATGGAAAGGTTTACCAGGACTTCCATCCTCTGCTTTATATAAAACTATGTAACACTTTAACACAAGGCACTCATTATCAATAGTTTATAAGGGGTTCACAATAACCATTATTAATGTAAATATACCCCAAAACCTTAGAATAATGCTAATAGTGCATGCTAATAGTGGACAAAGAACAATGGAGAATGCTAGGGTTTTCAATACCAGAAAAATTGAGACCTTTTTCCTTGACTAAGATAAGATTACTGGAAGTTTTTCTCAGATAAACAAAGATGTCTACTGCGACTCTCACATAAAGAACTTCTCTCCGCGTCTCATCTGACCGTTCCCTGGTGACTGGAGTACCTCAAGGCTATGCTCAAAGTCCCTGATCTCTAATGTGGATTCCTTGCATATACTCGACAATAGGACATTTCTAAACAAAAACAAACAGAATGAACATTTATATGACAGGGGAAGATAAAAAAACAGAAGCCAATTTATCTGTATTTCAATCGTATATTTCGTTTGAACGTATGTCCTCCAAAATTCACACACGTCTCAGATGTCTCCTTAATGAGTCATATTTTGTTTCTGAAGTATCCTCATGGGACCACTATACATCTTCACTAGATCTACACAGGCTGCATCATTACACCATCAAAGGTATGACACCCAAATGGCACCATAGTCACTTTGCAGTGCACTACTTTTGATCAGGAACCTATGGACTTAGGGTGCCAGTTGAAGGCTGTAGGTTTAATAACATTTCCACAGGTCATTAATGTAGTCTCTGTTTGTGCCTAGCGAGTTTTCCTAGTTGCTTGAGTTGTTTCTTTGAACTACAGATTTCTTTTTATTTTTTACAGAGAATATCAGATGTTCAGTCAATAATAATAGTAACAATGAGAGTTAATAAGGATACATTTGTTTTGGTTTAAACAGCCGAGTACCACTTGGCGGTCAGCTCAATAGGTTTTATAGAGTTGTTCATTATGAGTCGAATCGTAGAGACTCTTAGCCATTGACTTTTATTACACAAAACCCAATCCATAAGAGGTCCCAGCGAACCGCCATGCAGAGCTATGGCAGCGAGAGAGAATGAAACACCATCAACACATATTACCACCCATCCTTCATCCACCTGGCCCTAAGACAGCAGTCTCACACAGCTGGGATTCAAACCGCCTGGCTGCAAGGCCTTGAGAAAAGTTCAACTCAAATGCGATTCGTTTAAACATGACGTAGTCACAAGGGGCCTGAATTCACAACAACAAACCATACTGTACATCGAGCCACAGCAACCAAACCAGCAGATGAGTAAGAGTGGCTCATTCCCAAGTCTGAAAAACGGTTATTGCTGTCTAGGTCACGAACATTTACGCATCAAAGGCACATTAGCGACTACCAAGAATATATTAGAAAAAACAAAAGCAGCAAATGAAAACAATACAATGAAAAGACAGACAGTGTCAGGTTTAACATTGCTGAACGTTGCCGGAAAAGCAGTTTGGGTCAGTACCCATCATCTCTCAGACCCCACCCATAATTCATGAAAGTACTCCAAACTCACGCCTTCTCAGCCTGACCAGAAGTTCAAAGGTCGAGGGACAAGGTGGCTGTGAAAGGCTATTAAGTCAGGGTCACACAGGTCAACGGACTGAATGAAGACGGCTCTGTGAACTCCCGGTAACCCTCAGTCTGCCGTTGGGGTCTGAACCGGCGCCGTGATGGCGAATCATTCACACATCTAATTAATGACTGCAACTGCAGCGCAGCCTTGAGGATCTGACCACAAAAAATTATGAAGCCACATTTCTTCATTTGACACAAGACTGCAATTAGTTGAAATATATATATATATATTTTCCTTTTAAGCGGATCTATGTTGTCAGCGTGAAGCGAGCAAAGAGACTCCGACCCAATCTTAGCTATTTACTAAATTGCCAGGACGAGACTAATGGTGAGAGACGGTTTAGATGGGGAACCGAAAAACACCTGATTGATATGAATGGAAGGAATCGATACACTGCGATGTGGCTGGTTCTCTTGCCTTACATTAGCCCTGATGTACCTGGACCTTCATTAAGAGTCCATTACTTCTAATACATTTAGGAATGGCGAAGTGTCTTTAGACCATTAGGTGAATAGGACATAGTGCTGGGTAATTCATTATTTTCCTTTTAGCTCTTCAAAGTCAGTATTTCAGTACAACACTAACATTGTTTTAAAGAGTAATATAATATCCATCCCATTCACTGCAGGAGCACGTTGTACGGTACTATGGCAATACACGACGCTCTGCCAGACATACTGATAAGACTGGACCACTTAACGTGCCTCCCACAACCCCCCCGGCCCCTTTTATTTTTGGCCAATGTTCTTTTACCCATCTATGTTCACAACCTTTTCTCATCACAGAAACTACCGACGGACTTGGGAGAGCTGAAGATCAAGTCATGCATCCTCAGAAACATCCTGCAAATCGGCCGTTCGGCAAAAAAGTGGTGGAAATCAGTGTGCGGGAGGACCACACATGACCACACATGACCACACGCGAGTACACCGCCCAAGCCTTCCCCAATCCCGGGCTCTGCGTCAATATGCGCCGCCCATTATGGGATTCCGCGCCACGGACGGTTTAGCCACGGTTCTCGCAACCAGGGTTTGAACCCAGAAAACGGCAGCGTGGAACATTTCTCCGTTACGCCGCCATCGCGAGGTTGAAGGCCACCAAACAAGCTGATTGGAAGGCTCCATCTTTTCATCACACCAAGAACGTGTCACATTTCATGGGCAGGCATGGAATGCTCCTGTTTTACCTGACGCAGGTGCCTCCATGGCGACAGGGCAGGTGCTGACAGACAGGCGTGTCACAGTTTTGGATGTTCCTCCCGCCCAGGGCCTCCGCCGTTATGTAGACCTCTTTAGAGTTGACATGGAGCTCCTGGATGCAGCCCACAAATCCGGTCACCTCCCTGGGACTGTCAGGAGGATCCCTGTCAGACGGCACGTCCCCCAGGAATATGGGCCCCAGAGCCACCTAGACGAATATAGCAGAGAGAAATGTCTGAACACTCACAGGCAGGCAGGCAGCTGGGCAGGTAAGGACACGTGTCCCAACATGTTAACCCACACACACACACGCGCACACACGCACACACACACACAAGCAGGAACAAATCCAGACATACGATCAGGATAGCCATATAGGCACTAGTAGTTTTGTACAAATTACTACTGATAATAAAATCCTGGTTACAATAATGACATGTTTGTCAACAACCATCTACAGGTGAAGTTGTGAACTACGTAATCTTCATAACCAGTCTGACTCTTGTGATGCAAAATACCCCACTACAAGAGTTTTCTGGTTGTCAGGGAATCGATGACATTGCCCCGCGTTAAAAAGTGAGCCAAAGCCAAATTGCAAATGAAGTTTGAAGTCATCCACAGCAGACATGCTAGGCTTTGGGTGGAATAAGCTTTGGCATCGCAGTTAAATGGATATGGGTTGTGTCTGGCGTTCTATTACACTCATTTCCCTCTAATTATCAGCACGCATGAATCGCTGTCGTTTTGCAACTTCCTCACACATACACGAACCCAAACCCGTACACATTATAATACACGTGTCTGAAATGAGAGGAAAGGTGCCTCACATATGCCTCTTGAAGACAAGATGCTGTCCAAATGGCACCCTACCTCTCTTCCATGATGCACTAACTGTGACCAGGTCTGCAGAGTTCTGATCAAAGTTAGGGCTCTTTGCTAGGAGAAAGAGTGTCATTTTGGATGCAATCAGATGACTGGGTTTACCTCTGACAAGGACTGGAACTGGGGTTCCTCCTGACGCTTCACTGTCCCATTATCCACTCCTATTTCAATCATACATGACCCTTCATTCCAACCGCTAGGCAGTCGATATCTGTGGTAAAAGACAGAGAGCGTAGGAATTAATGGGGAGTGAGGGGGAGAGAGAGGGGGAGAGAGAGAGAGGGGGAGAGAGGGAGGGAGGGAGAGAGACGGAGGGAGGGGGAGAGAGAGGGAGAGAGAGAGAGGGAGAGAGAGAGAGAGAGGGAGGGAGGGAGAGAGAGTAGGAAAGATGGGGAGTGAGGGGGAGAGAGAGGGAGGGGGAGAGAGAGGGAGGGGGAGAGAGAGGGAGAGAGGAGAAAGGATGGGGAGTGAGGGGGAGAGAGAGGGAGGGAGGGAGAGGGGGTTGGAAAGAGAGGAGGGGAGTAGGTGAAACATGGGGAGTGGGAGAGAGGGGGAGGGTAGGAGGGAGAGAGGAAGACAAAAAGAGAAAGGAGAAATAGGGAGATAGTGGAGAGGATAGGGAGAGGGGAGAAGATCAGAAAAAGAATACAGGGAAAGAGAGAAAGGAGTGGAAATGAAGAGAGAATACAGTGCGAGAGAGACAGGGTGGAGAAAAATGAGCCAGCGGGTAGGAGAGACAGGGTGGAGAAAAATGAGCCAGCGGGTAGGAGAGACAGGGTGGAGAAAAATGAGCCAGCGGGTAGGAGAGACAGGGTGGAGAAATGATAAGGAGGAGAGATTAAGGACGGAAAGAGAAGAGAGAGGGGAGAGGTAGATATGGGTAGAGATAAAAAGAAAGGCATAGAAAGAAGGTTAAGAAAGAGGAAAGAAAGGAATATGGCAAGGTAGAGGGGAGCATTAAGAAAGAATGACAAGAGCAAGACAAAGAAAGAGAGCACGGGGAGTGGAATCTCACGAGAATATGCGGTTTTCACCATAAACCCATTCAAGCATAACAATTATGCAGAGAGAGAACGGAGACGCAGAGACCGAGGAGTGACTGAGGAGAGTCCGAGGAGAGACTCAGGAGAGTCTGAGGAGACCAAGGAGAGACTAAAGGGAGACTGAGGAGACCAAGGAGAGACTAAAGGGAGACTGAGGAGAGACAGAAGGGAGACTGAGGAGAGACCGAGGAGAGAGAGGGCTTGGTATAGATGCCAACATGACTGTCTGCTGTTTTTCAAAATACACTGAAATGGCCTCCTAGTCCCAAATAGTGGGGGGGGGGGGGCAAGGGGTTATCAAGAGCAGTGCATCTTGGGAATAGGGTGGAATTTGGGAGACAGCACTGGGATTTGTACAACCCATTCAGCAGCACTACACAACGGAGCGTAATGAGTCGTTTGTTTGCAGTCTGGCTTTGATGGAAAATGAGGGTGAAATTGCCGTGTCCCTTCCCATGCTCTGTCCATAAGAGGACGTTCTCTCACTCACACACACTCACGCAGGGAGAGAGAGAGCGAGAGAGAGAGCGAGAGAGAGAGAGAGAAAGAACTTAACACACACACACACACACACACATGGAGAGTACTTCACAAACACACACATAAATAGGCAAGTGCACACACACACACACACACACACACACACACACACACACACACACACACACACACACACACACACACACACACACACACACACACACACAGAAACACACAGGATACAAATGAAATACATTAATGAACACTTTTGCACTAATGTTTGCAATTTGTATAATACTCACATTAATGACCATTACAATAATCATATACTAGTAATCTTTAAATATATTTTCCTCCATCAAGCAATAGCTTTGCTCATAGCTCATGTACAGAGTTAACTGTGAACTAGTTTCACCAGATGAAGCTCTGCCAGGAAGTCACTCAGGATAAGAACGCCCCCTGAATGACTCACATGCAGATGTAGTCAGACTAACAAACGTAAAGTGTTGACATTCAAAAACTATAGACCGAAATCATTTCTGTCTTTAATTTCTAAAAGGCTTGAGGATATTGTGTGTGTGTGTGTGTGTGTGTACGACAGACTCTACTGTCATCTCTCAGAAATGTCCTCAACCAGCCAGTATTCCAGAGGTCACTCAACTGAGGCCTCTTCCCTCTGTCTCCCCTCTGCATTGCCCAAGTTGTCTCTGTCTCCTCCGTTCTCCTCTATGATCTGCTCGGTGCCTTGGACACTGTCAACCATGCGATCCTGCCATCTCTGTCTGCCCTGAAGACTCAACTGGTGTCCCCCAAGTCTCAGTCCCAGGCTCTCATCTCCTCTCCCTTAATATAGTCACAACCCTTCATCATATACTTGGCTGGTTTCTCCTAGCATTGCTTAATTTGTTCTATCCACTTCCTGACATACAGGTGGTGATGCATTTCTGCATGCCTAGCTGACGTCTGTGCGAATTTTAACCCTCCACCTAAAGCTCTACCTGGACCAGATGGAGAATCTCTTCTTTGGGGGAAGGCATGTGCGTAAATTTGCTAATTGAAATATTAATTTCACATCTGGACTACTGCAAAACACTGTTGGTGACCTTCTCAAGTTCTCCCATGTCAATCCATTCCTCTGCTCACTCTGTTGGCATCCAGTTGAAGTTGGCATCCACTACGAAATCGTGGATTTTGCCTACAGAGCCTTTTGGGTCAGAAGAATAAAATCACATGCGGTATGTGTTTACACTCTGGCTTAGCCACTTTCACTTCACGGGTGCGTTCTGATGTTCATTTCCTTTTGTGAGATAGGCACATTGTCAAAAAGAGGTTGAGTATTTATATAGGCCACCTATCATGGCCACAGGCAGAAGGGGAAATGTCAATTATCTCATGCCTGGTTGAATAGTCAGAGCCAAGCAAATTCACTACTCACCAGGGGACATTACAACTGTGTTTAAGATAGCAGTGTTTCTTGTACACAGACACAGGTTTATTCATAAGAGTAAACACTCAGGGGGTTATCGGTTTCAGACTTGTACAAGCGTCTGCCTACGCTTGGTCTTTCATAGAAAACTGCACATTTTGTGTCCTTTGCATTCAGCCAAGACCATTTAAAAAATTGTCAGCGCAAGAGAATGTCTTCGATAGCAAGCTCCTCTCCGGAGGAGATCTGAACGTCAGCTGCCGGCCCCTGCGCTGGGTTCAGTGACCAGACGTGGGCTGGCTTACACTGACAAAGCCATTTCAGCAACTGGCTAATAGCTAGGATAAAGTTAACAGCACTCTGTGGGCAGCTTGTTTTAATGACAGTCCGGACCAGGGACATTGTTAGGGCCAGTTTGTTATTCATTAGTGGAGGGGGGCTGGTCAAACCGTCGGTATCAATAAAAAAGCAACACCCTCCCAAAACATGAAACATTTCCACTTGCCATTGTTTTTATTTAAAAATATAGTTACAATGCCCTCTCTCTATATATTATGGGCGCAGTAAAGATGAAGTAAGTCTACCTGATGTAAATTATGTCAACTTGCTACTGCTAAAACAACTCTGTTTCCAAAAATGTTGGGATGCAGTGTAAAATGTAAAGTAAAATATAATGCAATGGTGTGCAAATCATTTAAACCATATATTCGATAGAAAATGGTACAAAAAAATATTTCAAAATGTTGAAACAGATTGTTTCATTAAAAATAAATTGACTTTGAATTTGATACCAGCAACACATTTATACATTCTTGGGACAGGGGTAACAAAAGACTGGAAAAATTAGGAGAAACATCTCACAACTAATTAGGTCCATTTGCACCAAATCAGTTACATGATTGGGTATAAAAAAGCATCCCAGAGTGACTGAGCCATTCAGAAGTAAAGATGGGGAGGGGTTCACCAGTCTGTGAAAGACTGCAGGCCAACAGAGCAACAATATAAGAATAACGTTGCTCAACATATAATTGCAGAGTGTGGGGATCTCACCATCTACAGTACTTAATATTGTTAAATTATTCAGAGAATCCGTAGAAATCTCTGGACCCAAGGGACAAGGCCGAAAAAACAATTTTAGATGGCGGTGATCTTTAGGCCCTCAGCCAACCCCAGGAATGTAAAAGGTTTAATTTGACCATGTGACATGGGGGTTCTTTGGGGGTTCTTCTGGAAATGTCATCTGTGCCAGGTTGACACGCCCTTCAATGTAAATACCAGCAACCATTACAGTGAGATGGACTGAAAGTGTCACATCAGACAAATGTTTGTTGGCTTCCATGGACACACCAGTGATACTGAATACCAGTAAAGTCAGCTGAATCCAGGGCCATAACTAGGAAAAGACATACCAGGGTCCCCCCAAAAGACAAATACATGGGCCCCTCCAAAAGACAAATACCTGGGCCCCTCCAAAAGACAAATACCTGGGCCCCTCCAAAAGACAAATACCTGGGCCCCTCCAAAAGACAAATACCTGGGCCCCTCCAAAAGACAAATACCTGGGCCCCTCCAAAAGACAAATACCTGGGCCCCATGAAGTTGCATCACACAGATGACTTAAAGGAGCCCATATTCAGGTGGGATATAATGTGGTTGAGGTGGTTCTATTTCCTCATGTGCATTAATCATAACACTACGTGGAAAAGTCCTGGAACCCCCCCGCACAGTGCAGGACGTTGTAGACTTCATAG
>JACXGJ010015511.1:0-13396 GCA_016801105.1 Esox niger | reverse complement strand
TCTGGGCTTAGCCCACATACATTGAATTATTAAAATTTGGACTCTTAATATGTTCACCCGGCACAACCAGAAGAGGACTGGTCACCCCTTGGAGCCTGGTTCCTCTCTAGGTTTCTTCCTAAATTTGGCCCTCTTAGGGAGTTTTTCCTAGCCACTGAAGTTCATCACTACTGTTGTTTGCTCCCTGGGGTTTAAGGCCAGGTGTTTTGTGAAAGCACTTTGTGACAACTTCTGATGTAAAAAGGGCTTTATAAAATAAATTTGATTGATTGATTGATTGATTAACGAGGCTAGCTAACCAGTTGGAGATTCATTTGATTTTGCAAATGCAGGCCATTCTTTTGATACATTTTGGGATGTTGTCTATATGAAACTTACCTAGCTACCAGTAATGACAGACATAATTATTGCCACATCCATTAGGTCTTTGAGGTACTTTTAGGTACTTCCACAAGTTTCCTGTTTACATCAACATTTGTCAGTTATTGTTCACGTTTTCGGTAGTCGGACAATCATGTGGCTTGTGACGCCTTGGACAAGTTATTGCCATGACCTAGTCACGACATAATGTCAATCATCAAATGTCAAGGAAGTTCAGTTTTCTTTATTGCTTCACTACTATCTTCACCAGAAGTCAGTGGTTGTCAACAAACAAAATGAACACATACTGTGAGGATGACTAGCAGCGTTATAGTATATTTAACCACATAGTAGTTTTATACTAAAGGACTTGAAAATTCACCACATACTTCTGAAGATATTAACAAACAGATAAAAATAAATGGTCATCTCATTGTCATACAATCCTCTCTGATCACATTAACTTCTCTGTGTCATACTTTGTCTCATGTCACACTGTATCATGCTGTTAGGGCTGCATATTATGAGAATATCCTTGGATGAAATGGTCTCATAATGAATGAAGAAAAAACCTGATTGTAATCACTATGTAGTTCACCTACATTAAGGAACAGTATAAAGAGGAAGTACAAAGAGGCTGGCATTCTGTGACCTTCAACACATCATTTCAACAACCCACACAGCTAGTTATGCATGTTGTTTTGTGTAGGAAAAAGCTTGTCGTTATGGTTAGAGATTAGTGTTGGGGTCTAAACTCACATAACCTTCACATAGTAGACTAAAACTGACATCACTACATGTTCCTGAGAAGTCAAATCTGCATAGGGTTCATATCTCTGTCGTGGTACACATGTCTAATTTGACTGCCGAGCTCAAACAGATCAGCTTTTTACAGCATTTGTCTAGCACAGCTATGTCAGGTCATTCTTTTAAAAATAAGCATGCATTTCCATTTGTTGATCGTGATTGTCCTCCTAAATGGCTTCAAAGAAAGCGAGACAGACAGACAGGCAGACATATGGACAGACAGACTGGCAGACATATGGATAGACAGACAAATGGACAGACAGACAGGCAGACAGATGGACAGATAGACAAGCAGGCAGTTAGGAAGGCAGGCAAAAATATTACCAGATAAGTAGACAGTCTTGCAGTAACCCTTTATAAATGTTGTTTCTAATTGATGGTGAAAGATAGCTAGATGGAGAAAATAATATGAGAAAAAAAGGTCTTCAACCAAATTGCCCGCCTGTGGCACCTGGCACACTGGCCTGGCAGAATATGCAAGTTAGGCATCATCTAAATCACCCATCAAGATACAAACCCCAGTAACGGCCAGTAACTATAAGAAAGGGCATTTTTTTCGTGTTTAGCCTTAGTTCAGCCAACGCTGTGGGTTTGCACTAGCTTCATTAAAATACATAACACGTTGATGTCACACAAACAATTACATGTGACAGCTGTCAAAAAAACATGTTTCCACAGACATTAGCAACTGCAGTGAATCCACGCGCAGTGCCAAATTGGCTTAACGTTTGTTGGCTTTTCCCCAGAACAGACCTGCAGCAGTAAACTTGTTTTTATTTAGCTAATGTAATGCATGATTCTATCGGTCGCTAAATTTGCAGCTTGTGCAAGCTTACCTTAAATGCTTGTGTAGTTGGTAATAGTACTAACCATAAACAGCAATACTATTTTGTTAATTCAGTGCATGTTACTTGTCAGTCATCCATGCTTCACTAGATGTGAGATCAGCAAAAACGACTTGCATTATCAAACTCTGCTAACCAGTGTATCCTGCTGCAAAGGATGTTAGATGGAAAAAGCTACAGCTGAAACAACTGGGGTCAATCTGGCTTATCCAATGGTCACCTTGTATAAAATAATAAAATTGTCAGGAGAGAAATGGCCACCGTACATCAGGCTCCGCACTGTAACGTTTTTGCGTGTTTCATGAGGGGGTAGTGAATTCAATGAACAAAACATTTTAATTGGTCAACAAAATGGTAATGCATGTATAGGAATGTTTTTATTGCTTAGAAAATCTTAGAAATTGAAAAATGGGGAAATACTTGAAGCAACATTTATAAAAATAGCGATGCACATTTAGGATCACATTTCATGTTATTTCACTAATGAAATTATAGTTTTAGAAGGATTACATAATTACCATTTTACCGGGCTTTTAACGTGTCTAAGCTCCAGGATTCCAGTGATGTAACTAGTGAGCCATTCCCATGAGCTGGGAATGCAACTAACATATAGAATAAGGGGCATTGTACTGGCCAGTTATGACCTCTCTTACTCTGTTGTAAGTATCAGAGACAAGGGCATTAGGCCAGGAGGACTTTGACTCCAACTGTATTTAGAGTAACTCAGCTCAAGTTGCCTAGATTATGTAAAGCTTTTGCAAAAAGCAGTTTCATTCAAGTTCCTGCTCACCACAACTTGGTTTCTTAGAACTATAAAGCAGGCAAAACCGCACACATTTGTTCTGATCATTTTACTTCAGCATTGATAGGGGTCATATGATACTTGGTTAGTTTGTACTGTACATGTCATGGCGCCTAACATTTCAAGATCCAATCTGCATTATGGTCCTGTACCATTTTCCAGAAGGAGCCACCTAACACACACTGATGTTCCGGGTTGATTTCTAATGCAGTGATATTTAATCTAGAGGACACACGCACGCACTCGCCCAAAACACACACACACTCCCCAAGAACCCCACATTTTAGCTGCAAAAGCTGATAGGACTGGAGAGAAGAGATGCCAGCGGGAGTTTGGAACCTGTCCAACTAATAGAGTAATCAATCTGCCAAGACTGCAGCTGGATTGCGGCAATGCCAATGTTAGAGAGAGAGACATCAGCCCACCACTGCATTCGGACAGATCCAGCCGTTGCGGAAACTACCCCACATTAACCCTGCAAAAGCTTGTTTGGCTGTTCAATCGCGTGCGGAAGACAAACATGTTTTCTTCTCTGCAGCTACGGCATCGACCAATCACAAGCAGTTGTGTGATGGGTCCGCTCAGATGCTCTCCTCTTTTGCAGACGTGTCTAGACAGCCTGTCACTATTCCACCTGTAAACATGGCCTAGACTTAGAATTCAGAAGAGGCGGAAGTATGAAAGCGATGCGTGTTCGTTAAACCGTGTTGTTTACGGTTGACTGAAGGTCATGTGGACAACAGCACTTAGTTGTTTTCTCCTTTTCAAAGTGTATCACACATCTGTGAGGTACGGTGGGGTTACTCAGCTTCCTGTTGCTCTCTGTGGTCAGTGAACACGCAGGTTGTAGCACATATCTTCCTAAGCCCCTGAGGGGGGCATGTTTGATATGACAGAGACAGTTTTTCCACCTGCTTTATTTTCCATGTACGTTGGTAGGTTTGTGTCACATGCAAAAGAAACAAATAGTGCAGTAAAAAACGTTCACATGTATCACTGGGTTTCACCACAACACTCTAAAAATAGCATGTTCAAAATTGAACCTCGATGCGTTATTCACCATTCTGAGCAACTACCCAGCTCTCTCGTCTATTATTATTATTGGTAGTAGTAATAGTCATACTGCTTGTGGAACTTTTACACAGTAATGTAGCTGTCAGTGTTTATGATTATAAACGACCAGCAGAACGGCTCGGCAGGTACGTCTCACATGATGCGTGTCCTAAATATATTTACACCACAATTTGGAAGAAAAAGGTAATAAAAATGAATGTAAAAATCAACCAAGTCCAATAGGTATATCAACTGCTGTGTTGACTTCCTCTGCATGCAAAGCGACAATACATTTGCATTTGCATGATGTTCTTAGAGCATTGGTATGTACTGCAGTTTTGGAAAATGTATAGAGCAGAGACAATTCTAATTTCACTAATTACTGACTAACGGGGCACACAACCGTGTTCATATCTGTTTAGTTAATATGAATGTAAAAACCCTCTCTGCGAACCATCACCTTATCGTGGTGGAGAGGTTTGTGTGTTCCTATGAACCTGAGGGCTGTGTTGTCTAGGGCCTAGTGCTGCTGGTAGGGTTTCCCATGGCAAAGTGGTCTCAGGGGAGGAGCCAGACCAAGAATGGTTCAAATACACCCTATGAAAAAGCGAGGTAGAGGAGGAGTGACACTGCCCGGAGGAATCCCAGGGCACACGTCTGGAGCCAGGCACAGAGGGAGGGCTCGCCGGCGAGCGCCTGGTGGCTGGCTTTGCCACGGAGCCCGGTCAGGCATTCACAGTAATGACAAAGGTATAATTTGTGTCAAGATAAAGGTTTCTGGTAGACTAAACCTATACAGTGAAAATTAGGCAGGATACTAATTGTTTGTCATACTTCATCAAATTTTGCATCAGATTTTTTTGTCTCAGGTACTGAGAGTTTGTCAGAGGAGGTTTCTCCACCTAGCTATCTTAAAATGCATGCAGTAACCACAGTGGGGAGAACAAGTATTTGATACACTCCTTATTTTGCAGGTTTTCCTACTTACAAAGCATGTAGAGGTCTATCATAGGTACACTTCAACTGTGAAAGACGGAATCTAAAACAAAAATCCAGAAAATCACATTGTGTGATTTTTAAATACTTAATTTGCATTTTATTGCATGACACAAGTATTTGATACATCAGAAAAGCAGAACTTAATATTTGGTACAGAAACCTTTGTTTGCAATTACAGAGATAATTAGTTTCCTGTAGTTCTTGACCAGGTTTGCACACACTGCAGCAGGGATTTTGGCCCACTCCTCCATACAGAATTTCTCCAGATCTTTCAGGATTCGTTGTTAAGTTCTGCTTTTGTCATGCTGGAAGACCCAGCCACAACCTATCTTCAATGCTCTTACTGAGGGAAGGAGGTTGTTGGCCAAGATCTCGCGATACATTGCCCCATCCATCCTGCCCTCAATACAGGGCAGTCGTCCTGTCCCCTTTGCAGAAGCAACTCCATGCTTCACGGTTGGGATGGTGTTCTTGGGGTTGTACTCATCCTTCTTCTACCTCCAAACATGGCGAGTGGAGTTTAGACCAAAAAGCTTTATTTTTGTCTCATCAGACCACATGACCTCCTCCCATTCCTCCTCTGGATCATCCAGATGGTCATTGGCAAACTTCAGACGGGCCTGGACTTGCGCTGGCTTGAGCAGGGGGACCTTACGTGCGCTGCAGGATTTTAATCCATGACGGCGTAGTGTGTTACTAATGGTATTCTTAGAGACTGTGGTCCAAGCTCTCTTCAGGTCATTGACCAGGTCCTGTTGTGTAGTTCTGGGCTGATCCCTCACCTTCCTCATTATCCTTGATGCCCCACGTGGTGAGATATTGTATGGAGCCCCAGACCGAGGGAGATTGACCGTCTTGAACCTTTTCAATTTTTCAATAACTGTGCCAACAGTTGTTGCCTTCTCACCAAGCTGCTTGCCTATTGTCCTTTAGCCAATCCCAGCCTTGTGCAGTTCTACAATTGTATCCCTGATGTCCATACACAGGTCTCTGGTCTTGGCCATTGTGAAGAGGTTGGAGTCTGTTTGATTATGTGGAGTTTGTGGACAGGTGTCTTTTATACAGGTAAGGAGTTCAAACAGTTAATACAGGTAATGAGTGGAGAACAGGAGGGCTTCTTAAAGAAAAACTAACAGATCTGTGAGAGACAGAATTATTTCCGGTTGGTAGGTGATCATATCCTTATGTCATGCAATAAAATGCAAATTAATTATTTAAAAATTACACACTGTGATTTTCTGGATTTTTGTTTTAGATTCTGTCTCTCACAGTTGAGGTGTACCCATGGTAAACATTACAGACCTCTACATGCTTTGTAAGTAGGAAAACCTGCAAAATCAGCAGTGTATCAAATACTTGTTCTCCCCACTGTACATGTCGCTCTGGTGCAAAACATCAGCTATATAACGAGAATGTAAATGTCAGTGTTTTATTGGCAACAGCAGGAGGGGTGTCCTCATCCACGGTCAGTGCACATATTTACACTGTCATTTGGTCAGTGTCACTTTTTTACCATCATGCAGTGGATGATTAGATGGTTGCAGATTCATTTACTTATTTTGATATGTTTGTGTCATATGAAAAAAAGAAAATTGGACAAATACATCCAGTCAAATAGCAGTAGATGATCTCATGTGCTCACCAGCCATTGCGTATCATTTTACTTACATTTTGCATTGGTTTTGTGCATTCTGTCCCAATATGTTGTCTACCATTAATGTTACCATTACACCAATGAAAGGAGAGGGTGTTACAGCGCCTAGTGACATGGTGTATACTGCATTTTATAGAGGAGTTGAGCCACGGGGGACACATGCAGTAAGAGCCTGGTGGGTGGACACATCCTCTCCAGGTCACCCGGTAGAGTCAAAAACAGATCCACTCCGGGTCACCTGGTAGGGGCGGACACAGATCCTCTCCAGGTCACCTGTAGAAGTGGACACAGATCCTGTCCGGGTCACCTGGTAGGAGCGGAAACAGATCATGTCCGGGTCACCTGGTAGGAGCGGACACAGATCTGGTAGAGTGTGCGAAGCATGAGACACTCAGCTCTTAGAAGACAGAGAACAGAACCTGACAGTTTAGTGTGTCGACGGTAGGTGCTACAGAGGTAGGTGATACAGAGGTAGGTGATACTGTAGATCAGTTAGGATGAGAACAGAGAAGGCAGAGTCTGCTTAGACAATGTGACACACTGAATAGGTTTCAGTCAAGTGACCCTTCCTGAAGCCTGAATGGTTAGGGTTCAGGTGATTGTAGCGAGGCCAGGCATTTTTCCAAGCTTCATGTTCTTGGATTAACAAAGAAGATCTTATTGATACAGGTTAGGTTTCCTTGCTAATATGCGTCAGATTACTTTTTATGACAAAAACAAAACCCTTAGTCACCATGACAGCTTTCTCATTGATGGTCAGAAAGCTGTGTTGCAACATGACTCATGTTCGTTGAGTGACATTTTATAGTTTTATAAAAATATCGTTATAATTTTTGTACAATCACATTTCTTGCCAGATACCCCAACAATGAATGGGGATGATAAGTATTCCTCAATGAACCTTTCTGGAAGAAGCATTTTTCAGAGCGTTTGTGTGGGTTTTACATAATTACACATGCTCACACTTTCCTCCTATCACATCCCATGATCTGTCTAATCCCAAAACAGGCCAGATTGGTCATTGTGATGCAAGATCACTGGTCATCTGAAATGGGACTGAGCCAAGTCAGTGCACAGCTGTTAGCAAAGGACACATGGAAACCCTTCATCAATCCAGCCTAAGACAATATACGTTGAAGGTCCCACTGATCTGCTTACAGCTCGGACAGTCTTTACATATCTTTGAACATTCTGTCATTATGTCTTGAAACATGTCAGAGAATCTGAGATTCCCTGGTGATTAACAGCAGTCCGTAAGGGCAGTGTTGTGACAGGGAGTAGGTGTGGCCTACTAAAATTCTTTCTAACCCTAACCCTTGTCTCAGCCCCAAGGTGTTACGCTGCTATATTATTGTGCTGTGGGAGTAGGGTCTACATTTTCCCTGTCTTCTGTTCTTTTAATCTTAGGAGGACATGAGGTCTTGGCCCACACCTGTGGAGTACCAGGCTTGACTCGTTGCGGTCCCTGTCCAAAGTCCTCCTGGTTGTGTTGCAGATCAAGACGATACTTGACGATTTCAGCTGCAACTCTGCTGATGCCCCCTCCCCTCGTCTGTCCTTGTCCTTGTCCATCTGGTCATGCCTCCTATCTGGACTAGGTTTAAATAGACTCTGGGCTCAACCCACATGCATCGATTAACAATCTGGACTCTTAATATGTTCACCCGGCACAGCCAGAAAAGGACTGGTCACACCTCTGGGCCTGGTTCCTCTATAGGTTGCTTCCTAAATTCCGGCCTTCTTAGGGATTTTTTCCTAGCCACTGAAGTTCAACGCTACTGTTGTTGGCTCCTTGGAGTTTAAGGCCGGGTGTTTTGTGAAAGCACTTTGTGACATCTGCTAATTAATTTGATTGATTTACCATTGCTCTATTATTTCAGGTCAACAGATTGGCAGGATGTTCTGTTCCATTTTGTCGTAATGTTTAGACCATATGTTATGTTGAACTGTTGCTGTCAGTTAGCCATGCATTTTAACTATGGCACAGGGGTTCAGTAAACATTGAACAATGTTGGTTGTTTTCTACAGGGCAACCATTTAATTTCCTGGTTTCAATATTTTGAGTAATGTTGAGCGTTATGATTCTTTGCATGTTCACCAAGTGTCCGTCAGAAAGTGTCCACAAAACCTTTTATGGCTACATATTAGTTATAAGTAATTCAGCTTTGATCCTAACACAAATATCTAGGCCACCATCCAGTAATACCCACCTCCTGATTAAAACGTTTGGTAAAAAGATGAAGAGGGGTGGGCAGGAAGAGAGAGAGGGAGAGAAAGAGAGTATGATGGGAAGAGAGAGAGTGTCTGACGTCATTCAGGGATTATATAGTGTTTTAACAGGCTGGAAGGTTGCTCTTTTCTTAACAAGAGAGCTGCATTTAAAAGGATCCCTCAGACGAGCTGTCTAAAAGCTGTCTAAGAGCTGTCTTGAAATAAATGTTCAAATAAACAATGCGTTACATTCCAAGAAATACAGTATATGTTCAGCATAATTCAATTATATGATATGCATACACAGAAGATGAGGTGGATTGTCGAGATAAGGAGCAAGTACAATTTGTAATCAATAAATGTTTTCAGAGTTGAATTTACCATTCATCCTAAATATGAATGGATGTTAAATCTCATGAACTCCCACAAACTCGTTCTGTGTTCACTGACTGAGCCACTCAGACAAACATATGATATGGCTATGTGACAATGAGATTCACTTGTCTGAGTCTGTTCACTGCTCTTATCAACCCTGGTCAACAAGATTGTCACGGGCCGTTAGTCTCCTGGCCAAACTAAAACCGAGCCGAGAGCAGGCCACAGATGTTGTTTTTTTCCCTGGTTCTGGACCAGTGGAGCAAAAGAGGGAGCTAACCCTTTAGAGAGCCAAGAATGCACTGGCTAAATCAGTTGGTTACCCTATGGGGTGAACAACACAATAGCACAGGTGTTGCTGAGGCCAGCAGTAACCAAAAGATAGAGTACAGCGGCTGAGGATGATGGTATAGAGGATTCAGTCATGACCACACAGCATAGTGATGGATGTATACGTATTGTGAGTCTATAAAGAAATGCGCATGGAAGAACTCAATTCATGATCTCAAGGGCCTTGTCAATATATTATTTTATTAAAGGGGTGATAGTCTATGATTGTCACAGGAAACACAACAGAAAAAATTCAATGGTATGGATATGATGGTTGAAAACATCTAAAACATAAAGAACACATTGTCAACACACAAGTTAAATAAACGTTATAATATGAGTATTCTCATGACTTGTTTTGAGAAATGTAAACCAATTACTAGCAAACAAAGTGCTGCTGTCTTAATATCATTTTTGGAAAATATAATGTTACCACCTCACAATGAAAGTCAGTTAAGTGTTCGCTTATCAACAAATCATAGTCTGAAATCTTCAGTCTCTTCTCTTCAGATTTGTTTGTTATCCTCAGTCTCTTCTTTTCAGATTGGCTCTACATACAGCTGGACTGGGAAAGCTGAATATTTAGATGTGCCCTATGATTCACATCTCTGCCACTATATTTTACAATCCTCTCTCAACCAGGAAGCAATATCCAAAACCCAAGCGTATAGAGGAGTATGCATTCAACTGTTAGCAAGTGTGATTGAGCTTGCAGGTTTCTGACCCACCACAAGGAGTCATCAGAGCATGTTAAGACAATGCCAACCAACCTTGGAAGGTACTGAATCAATAACCACCGTTGCTATGACACAAGACCGTGACATTACCACTGTGCTGTCAGGGAGCCACTCGTCATCTAGAAAAAAATATAAAGCTGTACTCTTTAAATTGAGCTCTGGGGTAAAAAATAAAATACTTACATTTGTTACAGTATATACATTCACAGTGGCCATTTTTCCAAGTTGTTGGAGGGCAATGGGTGTAAGTATTTATATTTTGGGTGCCTATTGTCTGGATTTTGTTTAACACAAATAACACAAATTAATTAATTAATTGATTCTAAAGAATTTCCTGTGGATTTAATATTGCTCTGTGGGATGTTCAAAGTTTCTGATATTTTTTAATAACCCAACCAATATGCACTTCATTACTTTGTCCCCAACCTGTTTGGAGAGCTCCTTGGTCTTCATATTGCCACTTGCTTAGTGGTGTTGCAGAATATGGGGCCTTTCAGAACAGGTGTATGTATACAGAGATCATGGGACACTTAGATTAAACACAGGTGGACTTTTTTTAACTAATTATTTGACTTCTGAATGTAATTGGTAGCACTAGATTTTATGTTGACGCTTCATAGCAATGGGGCCTTAATACATATGCATGCACCACATTTCAGTAATTATTTTTTTTTGAATAATTTGAAAAAATATATATTTGTTTTAATGTGTTGAAGAAGGAGAAAACCAGTCACAGTCCGTAATATCTTGATTTTGTGTTTATTGTGAACAGGGATAAGCGCTATGGTACAAGCATGAGGCCCAATCAAATGAAAACTGCATGTAAGCAATAATCCAACTCAGGACAACCCAAAATCAAAAGCAATACAGTGGACAGTGAAATGCCACTTACCAATTAGACCGCTACTCAGCGATAGCGTGGGCCAACACAAACATGGAAGAACGACAACCAATGAGAGGGGAGTCAGAGGAACCTATTTACATACATACAACGACTGTTAGAAATCCGATGTGTAGATGGGGATGAAACAAATTGCAAACCAGGAATGGATAATGAATGGGATCAGGGGCAGTGGCAGCTAGAGGGCCAGTGACATTGACCACACGAAGTGCAGTGAACCAGGTGGAGTTGCAGGTGCAGACGTGACACTAGGGCTGTAAAAGTGAACGTGTTAACGTGTTAACGCTTGCAGTTAATTAAAACGCTGAACACCATGCATATTTTTTGGTTGCTGTTAATGCATTTATTTTCAACCTTAGAGTCGTACAGAGTTAGAAGTTGACTTTAGCAAGTGCTTTCAGGATTGCATGCACTCACTGTTTACCAGTAACTTTATTGGTGGTTGACTTGACCTGAGCGCTCCATAGGCATTTTTTTAAACGTTTCACTGGAGAGTAGGCATTCATGTTGTGAATCGTGTTTACTCAACACCAGTTTAACAACAACAGCCTAAAAATGTGTGGGCTTCCTATCTGTTAGTACAATTGATGTGAGGAAACTGGAATATCTTTCCTTGCGTCCAGCACCCCAGTCCCACTCCAAAAAACCCATCAAAGGAGAATGCTAGCCATGTTTCCCCTTACAACTGGTCCTGAAGCACTGTGTTCTGTAAATCCACTTGCTAAAACTTTGCTAAAAGCATGGTCAGTTGGGTAATTATTTAATGTTTTTGCTAATCAAAACTGAGCATTCAACTCCCCACTAAAGCATATTCTAATAGTGGAAGTTATAAAAAATATCTGCGTTCTGCATGAATTACAGATGTCCCCCATTAATGTTTGTAGATGAACTCTTGTAACGTCTGCACCGTGTGGCACGGCTCCTCCCCCTTCTCTCTTGACTATTTTCAGTACATCCATTACATAAAATGAAAATACATTTTCATTCCAGGTTGTAAAGCAACAACACAGGAAAAATGCCAAGGGGGTGATTACTTCTGCAAGGCACTATATAGACTTGACTTAAAATGGATAGAAAAAATATTTTTCACTGTCAATGTGCACATCTGTGGATAGATATAAAAGGAAAAATGTGAGAAAATGCCTAAATCCAGGTGTGCATAGCTTGTGATAGCCTCTAATGGCTGCCAAAAGTGGTTTTAAAAAGTGCTAAATAAAGGGTCTGAGTAATCATTTTTCAATAAATTGCCATACACATCTAAAAACGTGTTTTAGTTTATCATTATGGGATATAGTGTGTGGTAGTTTTTTAATCAATTATAAATCTAGTCTATAACAACGCAATTTGGAGAAAGTAAAACTTTCTGAAAACTTTCCAATGGCACAGTACATTTTGATTGTCACTGCTGAGTGACAGATCATCTGATGTTTACCCGTGATCAGAAGGAAATGGAAAACATCATGTGGTTAGCATGCTGAATCTCTATTAGCAGAATATAAAAAGTACAAGCTGTGTTGTGATTGGGATTCATCTCCCTTTGTCTTTGACAAAGCTCCAAATATATTATTAATTGGTAGGATGCTGCCCTCTGCTGTACAATATGAAAACTTCAGTGAAAATGCAAAGAGTAAATAGTATTGTTACTTATGTCAAGCTAAATGCTTAGCCTTGGCACGGGTGAATATAAGTTTGGGCTCAAGCTGAATACAATTTCATGCCCTCAGAAAATAGGTTGTTGTCTTGGACTTCCCATGCGTTTCTGCATTTAAAGCCATGGAGCATATACCCCATCATACCATGCAAAGAAGGTGATTTCTTCGATTTTTCTATCTTGTGATTTCATGTTTGTGTGTATTTTTAAACTGTGTCACCATGTTGTCAAAGCATTGAAAATCGTAAATGGGATTTATTGGCGAGTCATGAGCTAGACTTCTTCTTTTTCATTCGAAACTAGAAAAGTACTTTTCGAGAAAACAACCTGTGTACATACAAAATGTTCTAATTTTCAGCTGTAACCTGGATGTAATTCGGGTTACCTGCTCATTGAAAATAATGACTGGCCCTGGCCCTCGATCTAGCAACTTTTCAATTGTATTTATTTTAGAATTCCTTAAAATGAGCATATTACATGTCATATGTTGTAAACTGATATTTGCTGGAGAATATCATTTTTCACTAGGTAGCAAAACTGTATTTTATCATCTGAAGTGCTTGCAACAGTATTTTGTAATATACTACAGAAAACTACTCTTATCTGGATATAGTATTTACATATTAATAATGTGTAATTATTAGTAATACAAGGCATTTAGAGATAACACA
>JACXGJ010015510.1:0-13400 GCA_016801105.1 Esox niger | reverse complement strand
CACACACACACACACACACACACACACACACACACCTCACACACACGCACACACACACACACACCTCACACACACACACACACACCTCTGGTTTACCATTCAGCGGGATTCAGTCCTGACTGTTTTTGTACTTCATCTCTTACGTCTTTCTGTGTCCAGCCAGTAGTCTCTTAATTATGAACTGGGACCACTTCAATTATGAACAGGATTATTTCAAATTTGTTTTCTGGTGTGTGTGTTTTGTGTGTGTTGTCTGTAATTGTGTTTGAGTATGTTTTGTATGTTCTGATTGTTTTGGGTTTTTGTGTAATTGTGTGTGTGTGTGTGTGTCTTATGGCTGTAGGAGCCAGAGGAAGAGGACCCCCTTCCCAAGAAGAAGTGGCCGACCGTAGATGCCTCATACTATGGAGGAAGAGGGGCTGGAGGGATCAAACGCATGGAGGTACAACTATTTCAGTCATAAAAAGGAAAACACATTTCAGTCATATATAGGAAAACACATTTCAGTCATATATAGGAAAACACATTTCAGTCATCAATAGGAAAACGCATTTCAGTTGTAAATAGTAAAACGTATTTCAGTTATAAATAGTAAAACAAATTTTAGTAATAAATAGGAAAACGGATTTCTGTTATAAATAGGAAAACGCATTTCAATCATAAATAGGAAAACGCATTTCAGTCATAAATAGGAAAACGGATTTCAGTCAAATAGGAAAACGCATTTCAGTCATAAATAGGAAAACGCATTTCAGTTATAAATAGGAAAACGCATTTCAGTTATAAATAGGAAAACGCATTTCAGTTGTAAATAGTAAAACGCCTTTCAGTTATAAATAGGAAAACGAACTTCAGTAATAAATAGGAAAACAGATTTCAGTTATAAATAGGAAAACGGATTTAAGTTATAAATAGGGACACCGATTTTAGTCAAATATGGAGGGACCCCTATTTCAGTTATAAATAGGAAAACGGATTTAAGTTATAAATAGGGACACCGATTTTAGTCAAATATGGAGGGACCCCTATTTCAGTTATAAATAGGAAAACGGATTTCAGTCATAAATAGGGACACCAATTTTCGTTATATATGGAGGGACACCTATTTCAGTTATAAATAGGAAAACAGATTTCAGTTATAAATTGGGACACCTATTTCCGTTTTAAATAGAGACACTTTTTTCAGTTATAAATGGGGGAAAACAATTTCAGTTATAAATGGAGGTACACCTATTTCATTACTAAATGGAGGTGCATCTATTTCAGTTATAAATGGAGGTGCACCTATTTCATTACTAAATGGAGGTGCATCTATTTCAGTTATAGATGGAGGTGCACCTATTTCATTACTAAATGGATGGACAACTATTTCAGTTGTAGATGGAGGTGCATCTATTCGGAGGAAACTGTCATACCTTCAAGTTTTCCCTCAAGCATTAAGGAATTACTCAGACCCCCCCACCTCCCTTTACCCCCTCCCCTCCCCCTATTTTCATAGATCATACCTTTGACTTTCCCCAGTAGGGATGAAGCTCTCCTCCCTTCATCTCCTCACAACTCCCACATCCACCCTCTCCTTTTTTCAGAGAGTCCCGGCTGATTCTCACAGACAGCCCGTCAGCCACTTCTGAGGCTTGGTTTGTGTATCGGGGGAGAGGTTCTGTGCAGTGAGAGAAAGGTGTTGTTTATGATCAACCTGTCCTTTTTCTCTGCATGTCGACTCTGACATGTTGACGCTCAAGGCCTAGATAACCTGCAGTGACGGACATACAATATTATATTAATATGGACAGACAGTGTATTCTGTGCTTGTATGCGCACGTGTGTGTGTGTGTGTGTGCGTGTGTGTGTGTGTGTGTGTGTGTGTCTGTTCTTGTCTGAATATGTGTTTTATCCATCATATCAGATATATCAGCACCTGTATATCTGCAGGTGTGTGTTTCTCAGGTATCAGTGTGTGTTTCTCAGGGATCACTTTGTGTTTCTCAGGGATCACTGTGTTTCTCAGGGATCATTGTGTTTCTCAGGTATTTCTGTGTTTCTCAGTTATCACAGTGTTTCTTAAGGATCACTGTGTGTTTCTCAGGGATCAATGTGTATTTCTCAGTTATCACAGTGTTTCTTAAGGATCACTGTGTTTTTCTCAGGGATCACTTTGTGTTTCTCAGGGATCACTTTGTGTTTCTCAGGGATCACTTTGTGTTTCTCAGGTATCGCTGTATGTTTCTCAGGGATCACTGTGTGTTTCTCAGGGATCACTTTGTGTTTCTCAGGTATCACTGTATGTTTCTCAGGGATCACTGTGTGTTTCTTAGAGATCCCTCTGTATTTTCTAGTGAGGAGTGTGTTTCCCTGATGAATGCTGATCATGAAAAGCTGTTCTTTATTGTAGCAGCTTAACCTACAGATAGAAGAGCGTGTCGCTAATTAATGCTCACCTCTTCTGTCGGTGAATCCTACCCAGTAACAGATGTGATGAATTTAATTAAAACTGGGAGCTCAGGGGGATGTGGAAGCTAAACAAAGGCTACTGTATGAAGTAAAACAGTTAAAAACATCACTAAGTCTGGTTGTTCAGAGGTTGCTTACGAGCTCATAAAATGCCCTGGGAGGAAATTGTGAAGAAAAATTATAAAAACATTTGAAAACGGGTTATTATTCAGTTAAAATGGGCAAAAGACAAAGGGAAAACAAAGCTACCTTAGCTAATACTAACCTGAAGATTTATGATAGAAATCATGTTTTTTATATACAGAGAAACCAAGAATCCCAATGCATCACTTATTGTCAGTTTACTGCAGAAAGAAGTGATAATGTCACTGCTCTGAGAACTTTTTTTGTTGGAAATCTAAACCGGTTGAAAGCAACACACTTTTTTTGTAGTTCAAGCTTTATCTACTTTGGCAGTTAAAATACCCATCTTCCATCTTTGGAAACGAAACATTCTTCAAAGTAACCTCTAAACTTAGTAATATCATGACATTAACAACAAATAAAACATATAAGTGTAGATGCATTCGAAAATGGATAACATGTAGATCAAGAAATCTAGGTAACTAGACAAGAACCGGGGAAGATGTGATTAGAATTTCTGAGTTGCTAGTCATTTTCAACTGCTCTGAAATTTGGAAAGGCTTTATGCTTGCTGCAGATTTTGGTCTTGCTGCAATCATCTTCTGAGGTGATTAGCATCTTCTTATCAATGTCTCGCCTTTTTCTATTTATTTTTTACCATTAGCTGCGAAATGACAATTTATCAGCATTTTATACTATTTACAAAAACAGGATGTTTCCCTTGTTTTGTAGTCAAATTTGAGAAAGATTGATGCCTATCTACCTGGTTGAACAAGTTCAAATAAATGCGCTCAACGTGACACCATCTTGGTCCCCATTTGCCAATGACGTGTCTGCTTTATTAATTACGTCAGTGGTTGCTCCTGATTGGCTGTGTAGTAAGGGATAGAATTGTGAATGTTTAATTTGAACAGAAATGTCATGTGAGGATCTTTAAAACGTTGCTGAAAAGGTGGTCAAACAAAGATCTGCCGAGTAACTCCTGTTTTCTCAGAATTATTTGGGTTAAATCTCAGGACCATGGTGAGCAAAAAGGAATCGACAAAAAACCTGCGTAACCAGGAACTTTATTAGATGGAAAATGATATAAAAAGATATCCAAAAACGTGCAAATGCCAGCCAGTACTGTTCAATCACTTATTAAGAATTGGAGAATGCAGGGATCTCTTGATACCAAGCCAAGGTCAAATAGACCAAGAAAGATTTTTGCCAAAACTTCCAGAAAAAATGTTTGGGATACAAAGAAAAATCCCCAGGAAACCTCCAGAGACAAACAGGCTGCTCTGGAAGAAGACGGTGTGGATGTTTCAAGGAGCACAATATGACGATGCTTGAACAAAAATTAGCTGCATGGTCTAGTTGCCAGAAAGAAGCATTTACTGTGCCAATGCCACAAAAAAGCATGGTTACAATATGCCCAACAACACCTTGACTCACCTCACAGCTTCTGCCACAATGTAATTTGGAGCACCAGTGATGGGTGGGAGCTGGGCACTAGTGATGTGCTGGGAGCTGGGCACCGGTGATGTGCTGGGAGCTGGGCACCGGTGATGTGCTGGGAGCTGGGCACCAGTGATGTGCTGGGAGCTGGGCACCAGAGATGGGTGGGAGCTGGGCACCAGAGATGGGTGGGAGCTGGGCACCAGAGATGGGTGGGAGCTGGGCACCAGTGATGGGTGGGAGCTGGGCACCAGTGATGTGCTGGGAGCTGGGCACCAGAGATGTGCTGGGCGGTTTTGAGGTGTTGAGGGTCCAGGAGAGGTCCAGTAATTTAAAACTGGACACGCGTTTAAATAGTCAGTGGTATTATATAGGATGTGCTTAGTGTCTACCTGCTTCCAGCTTTTGGTGTAAATGTGGCTGGCATCAGTAAGCAGTACGTTTGTTGTCCTACTCTTGGTCAAACGGTGTAGCTGGTGTTCAGTACAGAATGAGGGGACGCATTTATGCAGCAAAATATTTCATACCATGTCTGTTAGAAGTTAGGAGCTGATTGCTTCCCTCTGTCGTGTGTCCTTTGATGCCTGTTTGATGCAGATGTTTGGTTTGTCTGGTCCCATCTGCTTTATATTCTCGAAGGATGAGCCATTCGAATTGTGTTTGCAAGCACCGGCTATGCTGTTCAAGCGCTAGGTGTTTGGCGCAACACATACAGCTGCTGCTGGCATTGGTCTACCTAAAAAAATCTTGTCTGAACAATGTATATTATTTGAAACTACCAAAATATGCACACACTTGTGATGCCATGTCCCATACTCTTTGAATGGCAGGTTACCACTGTGGTACATTCTGTGGAAGCCTTTCATTTGGATCCCCAATTGCTTTTGTGGAAGCAGCAACTATTTTTTCCTGTGGTCCACACTTGAAACACAAAACAATACAAAGGTTTTCTTTCTGTAATAACAACATGTTTGATGTTTGAGTTCAGAATCAAGTGTTTCCCCTACTTTTTTCCCAATGGGCCAAAATGCCAGCATCAACGACACAAAAGCCTTGATGCGTGAAATGCTAATGCTAACACCCTGTACACCAGCCTCTCTTGTCAACGTCATTAGTTTTGTTGGATGTAGCACACAGTGCCCCATGATTACAAACTATATTTGTAACTTTACAAACTCCTGAGTAATTCCTACAATACATTCACTGCAGCACTGAATAATTTTTCACAAGAGTTATCTCTTATACATTACAGTGGGTGGATGGATAATATAGTGTGGTTGGAATTATAACACAAACCCTCTCTAGGGAGCTAATGAAGACAAGCACAATTACAACAATAATGACATGAAAATAGGATTTTTAATATTACATATGTCCTCTAAATAACCTAAGCTCTAACCATTTCTCAGTGTGCCCCATCTTATAATATTCTTTAATGTATGTAAAGTATTATTTAAATTGTTATATTGTTTAGTTAATATTTTTCCTGCATAGTTTTTACTTTGACAATTTACATAAGACACCCTAAATACACTACAGAATTTGTTTTTAAAGCAAAACTTGAAAATTGGAAGTCGTTTGTTGACAAATGTCTAACTTATCATCGCAGACCTGATGGCAAAATACGAAACTGGAGTTCTTATTGTTGCTGCCGAATCTCTGTTTCCAGCATGAGGTTTATCTATTGTAGCCGATTGTAGCTATCAAGTTGTGACAGTTAGTTAGTTAGCTTCTTACTTTGATTGTCACTCAGATGATTTATATCAATGTCACAGCTACTGACAGTTCAACACATACATGTGTGTGCCCAGACACAGCCACTTACTGACAGTTCAACACATACATGTGCGTGCACAGACACAGCCACTTACTGACAGTTCAGTACATACATGTGCGTGCACAGACACAGCCAGTTACGTTTCTTTGACCTCATGCAGGTTTGATACTCGGTCGGTTGGGTGCAGGATGCTGTGGCTCTGCTCTGATGCTAGTGCGATAGAAAACTGTGCGCGACGTTAAAATGCACTCAGCTTGGGGAAAAAATCCTATTTAATAAAATGACTGTTTTTCTGTCGCGGTGCATCACAATTCAGCTGTAAAAGGGAGCGTCTGATTACAGTAACATGGGAAACACTGGAATCAGAATCATGTGTTTGACCTGCTGACATCATGCTACAATATGCAGAACAAAGACCGAAATGACTCAAGAAGTAAATGGAGCATTTAAAGAAAGTCCTCCTTAATACAATGAAACGTAATGTGGTTGACTTTAACTCTCTGCCGTGAGACCTCTGAACCTTCAAATGACTTTCTGGTTCTTAATGATCTGATGTGTCCTATCAGGTGCGTTGGGGAGAGAAAGGTTCCACAGAGGAAGGGGCAAGGCTGGAGAAGGCGAAGAATGCCGTGGTGTCAATACCCGAGGAGGTGGAAGAGCCCACGATCGCCAAAAGGCCCCCCAAACCAACCCCAGCATATCAGCAACCCCCAGAGTCTAAATGGTACACTCCAATAAAGGTACGTTTCGGGGTGTACCCAGAATCCTCCTTTGGTTTACAAGTTTAGTTCACTGGTTCTGTGACTTACGCTGTGATATCGAAAATGTGGATTCGATCAGTTTTTTGGGAAAGAACTCTGACTGTGTCGCACTGATGAACTCTTTCCAAGACCGAACAAAACAATTTGTTCAGAAAACTCAATTATTTTACTAACATCCTAAAAGTATGTAATTGTATGTCTTATGTTTTAAACAAACCAGCGTCCAGTCACTGACGATGTTTGTGGTTTCTCCATTCAGGGGCGTCTGGATGCGCTGTGGGCTTTGCTGCGACGCCAGTATGACAGAGTCTCTCTGATGAGGCCGACCACGACAGACAAGGTATGCCACTGGAAACGAGCTGAGGTTCCACCTAAACCCAAACCACGACCACAGTAAACTAATCATGACAACCAAAGCTGGCACAGATATCAACCAGTGCAGTAATGTCATAGTTGTGGAGTTTCAGTCTTTGCTCTGCTGTATGGTTTGGACCACAGGAAGACTAGCTGTTTTCAAGGCCATAGCAAAAGAAAACCATAATAAAGATTATATATAAATTAGCAGTTTCACAGGCACAGATTATGCCTTTTTCAGTGTCCACTGGACTCTGGAACTTTAAGGTTTAGTCTGTGTCTGGGAATTCAGCCGTTGTCCATTGAATGTCTTGTGGTGTTGGGCATTGTGAATTCATTGCGTATGATAGTAGGTGTTGTTCTGAGGAGAGGAGATTGGCAGAATGTGTTGTTGTTACCTAACGGGGCTGTTAGCATTGTGTGCTAGCATCATGTTGTTGTTTCTTAACGGTGCTGTTAGCATTGTGTGCTAGCATCGTGTTGTTGTTACTTAATGGTGCAGTTTGTGTCATGTTTATATTACCTAATCGTGTTGCGTAGCAGCTGGAAATTCTCAGAGTAACAGTAGTTTATCTGGATGTGATGTGCGACAGTCAAGGCCATGTATGGAGAAATCTACTGAACTCTCAGCAATCACAATACGTCTTCCTCTCCTTCAAGCTCTCTCTGTTAACCACCACATCTCTCTCTCTCTCTCTCTCTCTCTCTCGCTCTCTCTCTCTCTCTCTCTCTCTCTCTCTCTCTCAACCACCACATCTCTCTCTCTCTCAACCACCACATCTCTCTCTCTCACTCTGTTAACCACCACCTCTCTCAGTTTGCCTTTCAACCTTATCTGTCTTTATCTAAACTGTGAACTGCATCAGTCTCCCTCCTCTGGATGTCCACTTCTTTTACATTAGTCCTCTAACAGCATTGGAAATTCTACAGTTTACAAAGTGACACCAGACTGAAAACATTCAAGTAGAATTACGCTCTCTTTTCTTTCTCTCAGTCTGTGTGTATTATACCTATCTCTCCTCATTCCCTGTTTCTGTATGTCTATATATATTTATTAATGAACTCCGCAAATTAGTTTCATTGTGAAGTTGGCGTGAACAAATGTAAGAATAAAAAAGTATATAAAACTAGTACACTACCATTCATAAGTTTGGGGTCACATAAAATGTTCTTTTTTCAAAAGAAAAGCACCTTTTCTTTCCATTAAAATCACACCAGATCAATCAGAAATACAGTGTTGACATGGTTTATGTTGTAAATTACTATTGTAGCTGGAAACAGCTGATTTACGATGGAATATCTGCACAGGCGTAGAGGCCCATTTTTAGCAACCATCACTCCTGTGTTTCAATGGCATATTGTGTTTGCTTTTCCAAGTTAATAATTTTAAAAGGCTAATTAATCATTCGAAAACCCTTTTGCAATTATCTTAGCACAGCTGAATACTGTTGTGCGGATCAAAGAATCAATAAAGCTGGACTTCTTTTGTCTAGATTAGAATCTTCTGCCTCAGTATTTGTGGGTTCGGTTACAGGCTCAAAATGGCCAGAAACTTTCTTCTGAATTCTTCTTATTTTGAGAAATTATTCTTGTTTTGAGAAATGAAGGCTAATCCATGTGAGAAATTGCCAAGGAACTGAAGATATTGTACAACATTGTGTAGTTCTCCCTTCACGGAACAGTGCAAACTGGTCCTTACCAAAACAGAAAAATGAGTGTGAGGCCCCAGTGCACAAATTAGCCAGAGGATCCACCAACATCCAACAGGATTTAGCGTTGGTACCCAATTAATGCGCAGGTGCTAATCACCCTTCGCTGAATGCATGATGTCAGTGGATGAATGCGTGATGTCAGTGGATGAATGCATGATGTCAGTGGATGAATGCATGATGCTCCCAGATGAATGATCAGACCTTGGTTGCATTTGAATAACTCACAAATAAATACAAGATTTCCATGACATCCAAATCTTTATTTGGCTATTACTGAAGCATAAGACAAACGATATAGGCTACTTATCACACGTTACCGTATACCAATAGGAGATTCAGCTTATTGTGAAGGCTAATTCATCAAATGTAAATCTACAATTGTATTATGCTAAAAAAGTATTCACTAAACAAAATACCAAGGATATTGTTTAGCAGTCACAACTCACTGATTCAAGGAATTTACTGTTTTATTTTTGCAGAAAAAGAAAAAAATCACACATATCCTCTCAACTCTCTTTGAATTTTCTCTGCTTATTTTACTGAAGATTAAGAAATAGCATACATGTTCTTTACATTCTTTTTCAGTAGTTACACATACATGTCCACCTCAGGAACCTGGTCTAATGGAATCTAATGAATGGCAAGGGCATAGCTCTGATGTCAATGGATGAATGGGCACTAACCCCCTCATCAACCCAGACACACCTGTGCATGTGACTGAAGAGGAATGATGAGGGTAGAAAGTGAACCTCCTCTGCCAAAGCCTGAACCTCAATGTATCGTGTTTATCTAGCCGTGCTTTAGGCGTTTGTAGACTATATCAACTAGTCACTAATGTCGCTTATTTGACCTTTTACATCTTCAAAATGAAAATAAATTAGTTCCTTTAAATAGTTGAAAGGTTGAGTAATTTTAATTTTTTACATTTGTAGGGCCTCATGAATAAATAAAAATACTAAAGCCTGTGTTCTTAAAAGTAATTATTCTGTGTATTCTTTTTTTCTTTTTATTGTATGATAAAACCTTAAGTACAAAATACAGTGGAGCAAGAAAGTATTTAGTCAGCCACCGATTGTGCAAGTTCTCCCACTTAAAAAGATGAGAGAGGCCTGTAATTTTCATCATAGGTACACTTCAACTATGAGAGACAAAATGAGGAAAAAAATCCTGAGAATCACATTGCAGGATGTTTTATGAATTTATTGGTAAATTCCTCGGAAAAAATAAGTATTTGGTCACCTACAAACAAGCAAGATTTCTGGCTCTCACAGACCTGTAACTTCTTCTTTAAGAGGCTCCTCTGTCCTCCACTCGTTATCTGTATTAATGGCACCTGTCTGAACTTGTTATCAGTATAAAAGACACCTTTCCACAACGTCAAACAGTCACTCCAAACTCCACTATGGCCAAGACCAAAGGACACTGTCAATGGACACCAGAAACAAAATTGTAGACCTGCACCAGGCTGGAAAGACTGAATCTGCAATAGGTAAGCAGCTTGGTGTAAAGAAATCAACTGTGGAAGCAATTATAAGAAAATGGAAGAAATACAAGACCACTAAAAATCTCCCTCGATCCGGGGATCCACGCAAGATCTCACCCCGTGGGTTCAAAATGATCACAAGAACGGTGAGCAAAAATCCCAGGACCACATGGGGCGACCTAGTGAATGACCTGCAGAGAGCTGGGACCAAAGTAACAAAGTCTACCATCAGTAACACACTACGCCGCCAGGGACTCAAATCCTGCAGTGCCAGACGTGTCCTCCTGCTTAAACCAGTACATGTCTGAGTTTTGCTAGAGAGCATTTGGATGATCCATAAGAGGATTGGGAGAATGTCATATGGTCAGATGAAACCAAAATAGAACTTTTTGGTAAAAACTCAACTCGTCGTGTTTGGAGGAGAAAGAATGCTGAGTTGCATCCAAAGAACACCATGCCTACTGTGAAGCATGGGGGTGGAAACATCATGCTTTGGGGCTGTTTTTCTGCAAAGGGACCAGGACAACTGATCCGTGTAAAGGAAAGAATGAATGGGGCCATGTATCGTGGGATTTTGAGTGAAAACCTCCTTCCATCAGCAGGGGTATTGAAGATGAAACGTGGCTGGGTCTTTCAGCATGACAATGATCCCAAACACAGCGCCCGGGCAACGAAGGAGTGGCTTTGTAAGAAGCATTTCAAGATCTTGGAGTGGCCTAGCCAGTCACCAAATCTCGACCCCATAGAAAATCTTTGGAGGGAGTTGAAAGTCTGTGTTGCCCAGCAACAGCCCCAAAACATCACTGCTCTAGAGGAGATCTGCATTGAGGAATGGGCCAAAATACCAGCAACAGTGTGTGAAAACCTTGTGAAGACTTACAGAAAACGTTTGACCTCTGTCATTGCCAACAAAGGGTATATAACAAAGTATTGAGATGAACTTATGTTATTGACCAAATTCTTATTTTCCACCATAATTTACCAATAAATTCATAGAAAATCCTACAATGTGTTTTTCTTGATATTTTTTTGAAAATTACAGGCCTCTTTCATCTTTTTAAGTGGAGAACTTCCACAATTGGTGGCTGACTAAATACTTTTTTGCCCCACTGTACTTCTATATCAGGCATGGGCAACTGGCGGCACCACCCTGTCTTTTTGCCATAAAACACTTGATGATACCTATTACAGAGATATCAAAGTAGTGGAAAGATCCAAAAAACTAAGGGTTCACTCGTTTAATTACACTGCAGCTTCGGGAGAGATGAGCAGAGTGGGAAAACGGCACGTTGTTCAATATTGAAACATTTCCCAGATATACGTGAACTAGCATCAGACCTAGTTCACGTTGATGACCCCTTGTGACTGAGGCCCCCTGATGTTATTCCAAGTTTTCTGCGGCCCCTTGATGACCAGTACATAATATCTGTGGCCCCCACCCCTATCCAGATTGCCCCTCCCTGGTCTATATAGTTTGATGACGACCTAGTAGATGAACTGATGTTCTGGCTGGATGGTGATGGTGTGGAAGAGAATGTCCACGCTAATAGGGACAATTCGTATGCTAATTATGCTAAAATGGCAGAGGGCGAAAAACGACTGTCCACTGACTGAGAGGACCATCAAATTCATTCGAATGTCACTCAACAACCGTAGGATGACATCAAGTGACCTACAGGAAGAATGGCAAACAGCAGCTGGGGTGAAGTGCATGGCAAGAACGGTTCAAAACAGGCTCCTAGGGGTGGGGCTGAAGTCGTGCAGAGCTAGAAAAAAGCCCTTCATCAATGAGAAGCAAAGAAGAGCCATGATGAACTTTACAAAAGACCATAAAGATTGGACCGTAGAGGAATAGAGTAAGGTCATCTCCTCTGACGAGTCAAACCTGGAGAGGCCTACAAGCCAGTGTCTCACACCCACTGTGAAATCTGGTGGAGGATCGGTGATGATCTGGAGATGCTTCAGCAAGGCTGGAATCAGGCAGATTTGTCTTTCTGAAGGTCCCATGAATCAAGCCAAGTACAAGGTTGTCCTGGAAGACCACCTGCTTCCTTTTGCTCTGACAATGTTCCTCAACTCAGAGAATTATTTTTTTGCAACAGGACAAGGCTCCATGCCACACAGCCAGGTCAATCAAGGTGTGGATGGAGGACCACCAGATCAAGACCCTGTCATGGCCAGCCCAATCTCCAGATGAGAACCCCATTGAAAACCTCTGGAGTTTGATCAAGAAGAAGATGGATGGTCACAAGCCATCAAACAAAGCCAAGCTACTTGAATTTTTGTGCCAAGAGTGGCATAATGTCACCCAACAGCAATGTGTCAGACTGGCAGAGAGCATGCCAAGACACATGAAAGCTGTGATTAAAATCAGCGTTGTTCCACCAAATATTGATTTCTGAACTCTTCCTAAGTTAAAACATTAGTATTTTGTTGTTGAGAAATGAATATGAATTTGTTTTCTTTGCATTATTAGAGGTATGAAAACAATTCATTTTTATTTGGTTATTTTCCCAAGTTGTTATTTTCTACATATAAATACTCTAAATGACAATATTTTTTTTGGGGAGTAATGTTTTCATTTTACTCATACACATACTTCTGAATAGTTAAACCAGAGAAACTGATAATTTAGCAATTGTTGCTTAATTGTATGCATGTATGAATATGTGAATATATATGTGTGTGTTCCATAGCAAGAACATAAGAACATGTTTTATACAAAAAATGAGGTTCAAACCTCAGCACATGAGGTTCAAACTTGTTCGGTACACCATTTATTAAGTGAAACAAAGTGGCTACTAACCACAGCACATCCTGTTGCTGTTGGTTACCAAACTGCCAGACATGAGGGGGCTCTGTCTGTCATCTCTCTGTCTGTTGATTCTCTGTCTGTCTGTCTCTGTATGTCTGTCTCTCTCTCTCTCTCTCATATTTCTCATTTCTTTCTGTTTGTTTCTCTCCCCTGTCTCTCCCAGCATTGTTTTGACACCTAGCCGTAGCGCTGTGTGTGGCGAGATACGACCACAAGGTATTACAGGCTGATGGAATCACAGGCCAGGGAGAGAGAGGCATGCTGGGAGAAGGGAGGGAGAGAGGCATGCTGGGAAAAGGGAGGGAGTGAGGCATGCTGGGAGGAAGATGGGAGGGAGTGAGGCATGCTGGGAGGACAGAGGAGGGAGTGGAAGGGCAGGTAGGGGAGTAAAGCAGGCAGTTTGGCTGGCAGAGGAGGGAGGGAGGCATGCTGGGAGGAGGGAGGGAGAGAGAGAGGCATGCTGGGAGGAGGGAGGGAGGGAGGG
>JACXGJ010015509.1:0-13402 GCA_016801105.1 Esox niger | reverse complement strand
GTGTGTAGTGGGAGGGGCATGTGTGTGTCTGTCTGTCTGTCTCTGTCTGTGTGTGGTGGGAGGGGCATGTGTCTGTCTGTCTGTCTGTGTGTGGTGGGAGGGGCATGTGTCTGTCTGTGTGTGGTGGGAGGGGCATGTGTCTGTCTGTGTGTGGTGGGAGGGGCATGTGTCTGTCTGTGGGAGGGGCATGTGTCTGTCTGTCTGTGTGTGGTGGGAAGGGCATGTGTCTGTCTGTCTGTGTATTGAGGGGGCCATGTGTGTGTCTGTCTGTCTGTGTGCGGTGCGGTGCTAGTTTAGATACACACATTTGGATTTAGTCTAGTCTTAGTCCTTTTCCAAAGTCTAACTAATAGGTTTAGTCACATTTTAGTTGTTTAATTTTGATTTAGTCTAGATACTGTCAAGTCGATGAAATCACTGATCATTTTAGTCATACAATTTAGTCTTATTTAAAACCACTTTAAACAACTTCCAATCCACCACTGATATTCAAACACAGTCGGACGGTTCAGAACTGTGTGTGGTGTTATGCACAATGCCAAAACAAGAATCTCCACACTCGGATAAAATAAAGCTGTAAACATGCAAATATAACATGGCACCATCTAATTGGTTAGCTAGCTAGCTAACTCAAAAACACTGTACCATTATATAACAACGTGGATACAATTAATAGGGTTAACACTTCAGGTTTAATTTACCTTGATGGACCTTTAAGTGCGTGATAAGTTAGATTCGTGGTGTTCTTGATTCTGAGTGAACGGATGGGGGAGACCATGTTCGCTTTCCCGATAGAGTGCGTCCTATTTGTTTTAGTTATATAAAAAGTTAAATCAGATTCTGGTTTGCATGCGGCCAGCCTTGGCACGTAAGACAGGTGTAGCAGGTCTAACAGTACTTGAGCTAGAACACTGCATCTTAATCACAACCTCTAAGCATGAAAATCGTGTTTTTCTATTTGTAATGTTTATAAACATTATCTGACTAGAGCCCAAATAAGACGACTAGCGTAATCGCTGTAGACAAAATGCATGGTAATGAATGAGAGTACACACCAGCCGCGAGCGTCAAGAAATCAACGGCGTCTGATCGCTTAAATGAAAAAAGTCTATTTTCTCGCGTTTATGTGCGCATCTCTTGCTCAAATGAGCTTATATATAACACAGAAAATACTCAGTGTGCCCTACCAAGTTAGGAAATTGCTTGGCGTGCATTTTCTTCATGACTCCGGGTCATCTCGTGAAAATGTACTTTTGGTTACTTATGCAGTTAGCAAATTTAAGCATGTGTGCACGCATCAACTAGTGTAACAGTATTCGTTGTGCGTTGTGTTTCATTAAAAAATTTGAGACTTTGCCACCAGCCGGATGTTTATTCATTCAGATCTGATAAAATGCAGAGTATTCTGTCATTCAACACAGTTGCGTTCCATCTACCGTTGCACCCATGTTAGTCTGGCGCTCGCTAACTGGGGTTATAACACAACCAAATAGATAAACAACACTGTACCTGGTATAAAATGCAGAGAATTAAGTCATACAACACAGCTGCGTTACATCAACCTCTGCACCCACTGTACAAAATACACAAAATCCTTCATTAGCTAAAGAATGTAGACTCGCACATGGTTAGCTAGCATACCCTATGAAGGAAATTATATTTCATCAAATTCGAATTAGATATTCATTAAGGAACAGCGCCTCAACAAAATAATATTCTAGAGATATTTACAGACAGCCTGATATAATTTATATATTCCCATCTGCAATGATGTGTATTAGAAGTCATTTTTAGGTATCGTGTTTTGCAGCCATGACTGAAAGATCACCCATAATCAGCAAATTACATGAACCAACCAATGAGAATGTTCGTTTAGTAGATGAAGACAGAATAAATGGAGTGACAAGGGAAATCACCCATAATTTTCCGTTACACTAGCTTGATAGTAGTAGCTAGTTCAAGTAGAACATATAGATGTGTCTATCCAATTAGTACAAAAGGCTGCAGTTGAGGTGTTCAATTATTCAATTGAAGAAGTTACTAGCAAGGTGTCAATATAGCTAAATAAACAAAGAGTCTTTGCAATAGTGGCGGGCATAATGTAAACTGACCACTTCATAATTAAGTGCGCTATAATGAAGCTGTTGACGTTCGTCTGTCGTGTGGTTTGGGGACTTGCTCGTTCTGTGGCGGTTGCGGTTGCGTTTGCGTGTGTGCAAAACAGCGCGGGGAAATTAGATTTTGGCCAATGACAGGGTTGGAATGCTTCTATCAACGACGGTCTGTAATCATGGTGCATGAATACGGTTGGACAACCATCTGGTGCATGAATGCGGTTGGACAATTAACAAAAGGAATAGTCCACAGCGAAAAACAATCAACAGAAAACGCATGGATTTTGAGAAGAATGTATAAAATATTTTTTCCCAAAAAACAGGGCGATTTTCCAAAACTTGGTGGCAAATAAAAATTCTAAACCTCAAAACAAAACCCCAAGATAATATATTTACATGTCGATGAAAATCTCGTGCCAGACCAACAAGAGTCACAGGATGTCCAACAAGAAGAGGCAGGAAATCCACCAAGAAGATGGAAACTTGTAGATTTATGTATTGTGAGGAGGTACAATTCATTGGTTTTTACAGAACAATCGCAGGATTTTTTTATTGTTGCAGTTTTTTTGTTGTCCTTAATGTCATTTTGTGGTGAATGTTAAGCAGTGAATTTTCAGCAAATTTTCTGTTTACATGTAACACATCGCAAAATTTACTGTATGAATACAGATGTGCATATCCTTTGTCTGTGTATAGTATAGTATAGTGTATTGTATAGTATTCACATTTCCCAGTAAACTTTTTTGGCACTGGCCAGTTTATTGACACAATAACTAGGTTTTGAAGCATTAATAAAATGTTTTGGTCAGGTTAATACACTTTGCAGACATGCTTTATTTGTGATGTCCCATGAAACAGTAGTGATGATTGTACTTACAGTTCATAGAATGTTAAGACTGTTTCGAGAAATGAGCCAAAGCAATTGAGGAAAACTGTATTGGTAAATTTTCTTACAATTTTTTTGCTGCATATTTATTCTTTATTCTCACTACGTAGTTGTAGTGTGTTATTGCACCATTCATCACCTTGTTACTCTCATACTTATCTATTATATTAAATGATTTTACCAAATTTCATTGTTACACAGTTATGTATAATAGGGCCTTACTTGTCATGTCAATAATGTCCAGTAAAACTACCCAGATTGCTGCTAGTTTACAGTACTTCTTTTATAGTGTTTATTAGTTTTTGTCAGGCTATATTTTTGATTATATACTCTTCTTCTTAACACCCACTATGAAGATGTCATGTGCCATGTCACTAGAATGTCATTGGGCAGGATGATGCTTCAAATAAGCCTTGAAACTTGAAACGTACGGTAACTTATATAGTAAAATCTGTATGTAAGGGCGCAATCATGCAGTTGGCCCCACTTCCTGAAGCACCTTCTCGTAACAAGTGGCGATGCAGCCTGTCAAGATGCTCTGATCGATGCAGCTGAAGAACGTTTGAGGATCTCCGAGCCCAGGCCAAATCTTTTCATCGTCTTTGACGGGGAGAGGCTCTGACGTGCTGTCTACACTTCTGTCTGTGTGTAGAAACATAATGTGCTTCTACACGCTCCATTTCAGCCACTGTGGCTGAGGATGTTCTTGCTTCTCCTTTCCCTGCAGTCTACAGTGTGTGTTTATGAGTCTGTCCTCTAACAGTTACAAGTTCAACGCCAGACCTGTCCAGATCCAGTCCAATCTATACCAGACCCCGAACCAGAATAGAATAGAAATGGGGTTGCCGATCAAGTCAGCAAGGCAGAGTTGATGGCAGAACCATGACCACAAGTTGATATCAGAAATGAAATATTTTACAATGAAGGCCATGTCCAAAATATTCCTTATGTTTTCGTTACCGTTGCCGTGGGAACCAATCAGAGATCCATTTTGTGGCTGGGAATCCCAGCTATGCTAATCAGAAGGTTTTTCTCCATTATGACAGCGAATCAGAATGGTCCTTTCAGAGTGGTCCTTCCTCCTGGCAGGGCAGGTGGGTCAGAGCAGAGTGGAAGCTGGAAATGTGTCAGAGACGCTCTCGTCTGCTTACACTGAATGAAACACATTGAACTTATTTTAGACACATTTAAATGAGATAGCCCTCTGCTAGCTTTGTCCTTCCGGGGAAAACTTCACAGGAGAGAGTTGATGGGTGATGTCAAAGCAGTAGTGCAGAAGGATAATCAGTAGATCTACATTCAGAACATACTTTTAGATTGAGCCTAGAAATAGACTTTTCTGTGGAAAAAGCAGCGCATTATGTCAAAGACATACTCTTTTACAGTGTAAATTAGAAGCAATGTTTTTTACCCAGTCGGTCAATTAGACCTGAATGCCACATAAATGTCAGCGTCTCTTAGAAGTTTGCCAAAAGGGGTGTAGAATTAGAGGGGGACAGGGGGGTGATGACTCCCCCCAACAGACTACAAACCTATGCTGTTGGTGGCTGGACTCTGATCCCGTAGTTCTACCATCTCTTACCACTGTGCTCTTGATCAAAGCACCAAGTAGAATAACTGCTGTATAAAACACTCATGAACCCATCTATCTGGGGTGTGAGGGCACTTGATCCAACTCGGAACCGGCTGTTGTCATGGAAATGTTTTGGTTACAGTGTGGTTGGATTTGATAGATTACAACCAGTTATTTTGATCCCCACAGAAGCGTTGGTACGACTGTGTTTTAAATATTCAAGGGTTAGGCTTGAGTTTTTTGGGGGTGAACGCTCACCTGGGAAGAAAACAATTGGCTGACACTGACACGGTACCTTTACAGTGTCAGCCAGAGAAAATGTAAAGAAATAGTGTGATATTTAGTGATTTTTTTAGGAGGGGGACTGGGTCTTACCAAGTTACCCTACATTTGTATGCTGAGGAAACAGTACGAAGCCTTACTGACCCACTGTAGAATAACCCATTTCACATTATAGCCTGGTTTCCAAGCGCTACACGACACATCCTGTTTTCTGGGACCCCGTAACTCAGATTGAAATGATGGAATAACAGCTGAAGATTAGGCAGTGAGGGTTGGAGACCGAGGATTTCAGTCATGGTGTTCTGCACAAATGGAATACGCCACAGCATAAGCTCACATTTGATTGGCTACTACGATTAAATTAATGCAAAAACTGGTGGAGGGACATAACAGTGGAGACAGAGGAGGGGGAAGTGAGAGAAAGACAGGATTCACTGGAGAGAGGAATGGGAAGTGAGAGAAAGACAGGATACACTGGAGAGAGAGGAAGGGGAAGTGAGAGAAAGACAGGATACACTGGAGACAGAGGAGGGGGAAGTGAGAGAAAGACAGGATTCACTGGAGAGAGAGGAGGGGGAAGTGAGAGAAAGACAGGATACAGTGGAGAGAGAGGAGGGGGAAGTGAGAGAAAGACAGGATTAACTGGAGAAAGAGGAGGGGGAAGTGAGAGAAAGACAGGATACAGTTGAGAGAGAGGAGGGGGAAGTGAGAGAAAGACAGGATACAGCGGAGAGAGAGGAGGGGGAAATGAGAGAAAGACAGGATTCACTGGAGAGAGAGGAAGGGGAAGTGAGAGAAAGACAGGATACAGTGGAGGAAAGGGAAGTGAATGAAAGACAGGATACACTGGAGAGAGAGGAAGGGGAAGTGAGAGAAAGACAGCAGAAGCAGAAGAGATAGAGAGGAGAAGTGAAGGCAAGAGAGTGGAGAGATTGGCAGGGCATTACAGATGCATAAATGCATAAGCAGAAAGACAGGACAGGTCTGCTCATCCAGCCCAAAGTGCGATTGTGTGTGTGTGTGTGTGTGTGTGTGTGTGTGTGGGTGTAACTGTTTTCATGTGTGTTAAGGTGTATGTGTGTGTATATGTACATATATTAACTTGTTTATGTGTGTGTATGTGTGTGTTACTGTGTTAATGTGTGCGTGTGTATGTGTGTGGGGGGAAAACTGTAACATGTATGTTACTGTGTGCATGCGTGTGTTAATGTTGTATGTGTGTATTTGTATGTGTGGGTGTTATTGTCTGTATGTATGTGTTACTGTGTTTATGTGTGTGTGTTGATGTGTGTATGTTTGTATTACTGTGTTTATGTGTGTGTTTGTATGTTTGTGTTAGCATGTGTATGTGTGTTGATATATGTACATATGTTACCTTGTATATGTGTGAATGTGTATGTTACTGTGTTAATGTGTGTATGCATGTGTGTGCGTGTGTGCGTGTGTGCGCGTGTGCGCGTGTGTGTGTGCGTGTGTGCGTGCGTGTGTGTGTGTGTGTGTGTGTGTGTGTGTGTGTGTGTGCATTTCTGAAGGGCCTTGTAGACTCTGTTATCTCCTAGAGACTCATTAACATAGAAATTACTTCAGGAAGAGGGCAAAGAATGAAAGCACTTTTACTCAGGTAGAGAGAAAGTAAAAGCAAGTAAAAGCAAAAAAATGGAGATGGAGGGAGGCAGGAAAGAAGTATAGCGGGAAAGAGGAGGGGGAGGGGTTTAGATTGAAGAGATGGATGGATGTAGAAACAGAATGACAGAAATGAACATACGGATGAAAAGAGGGAAAGAGAAGATAATGGAGGAAAAGAGAATGGGAGGAGAAGGAGAGAAAGGAGAATTTAGAGAAAAAGGGGATTGGATAAAACAGACAAATATTTAGAAGTTGATATAGAGAAAGACAGTGAGAGAGATGGAGAGGGGATTGCAGAGAGAGAGAGAAATCGAGGATGTAGGTAGAAAAAGGGAGAGATGGAGAAGGTAGGGAGAGATGGCGAGAGAGAGAGAAAGAGAGAGTTGGAGGAGGGAAGGATAGATGAGGTAGCGAGGGAGAGACAAAAGGAGAGAAAGGGAGAGGGCGAAGGGAGGCATAGATGAGGAGGGAGGGAGATAGAAGGATTTTTCTTATATTCACTTGCACCCCATAATCGTTCTTAGAACATTATTTGGCCTAGGTGTTGCCTAGCAACAAGGGCAGGACATCTACCTACTGAGACAAAGTTGTTGGGAAAGGTAGATCAAAACTACAGCTGCGTGTCACTGCTTGTCCCCGGTCCAATTTCAACTAGGGCTGACTGCATTATTACTCATTAGAGCCAGCTCATCTTCAGACCTAATTCAACAGTAATTCAAATGACCAGGAGAAACCGGGCTTGAATAGCTACTCTGATAATGACAAACTGAGAACAACAAACCTGGTATTGAATGCAAACAACAGTCAACTGTTCACATGAGGCATTCTTGCTTTGTCGGTGAAAATACAGGAAATTCCCAGAAACCCTGGACATAAACCCTGGACATAAACCCAGGACATAAACCCAGGACTGAAACCCCGGACGTAAACCCAGGACTGAAACCCCGGACATAAACCCAGGACTGAAACCCCGGACGTAAACCCCGGAGAGTAAACCCATAAAACCACAGCCGGTACAGTTAAAATATAGTTTTTCAGAAAGGTGGCGGCATGGCAGTACCCCCCCACCTCAATCAAAACAAACGGCAGAGTTCAGGGAAAGTTGTCTGGTGGTTCTCTGGTAACGCAACTGAGGGTTCAGATAATTCTGAATGGTTGTTATGTAGTAACAGAGCTGAAGGGTTACATCTTTCTGGATGGTTGAGTTATGGTATAACCAAATTGAGGGGTTAAATCTTTCTGGATGGTTGAGTTATGGTATAACCAAATTTAAGGGTTAAATCTTTTTTGAATCTTTCCATTCATCACGTTGATTAGATATATTATTATTTTGTGACAGATAGTGTGTCAGAAGCCAGAAAGAAAAACCTTCTGAAGCGATAGTTTGACATTCAGATGGAAAAACATTGACTGGTTGTGTTTGTGTCACACTAGAGAGTTATTCTGTACATGTCTGAAATATCTCAAATCATGTCTGAAATATATCCTGCTACATGAATAGGTATTCACCTGTATATTTAAATAGATATGCCCAGTGGGGACACAGAGTAACTGCTAAGAGTACAATTTTGTGCGCAAGGAAGAAGCAAAGCCCGTTCTATTTTCTAGTTGAAGACAAAGACAAGGAACAAAAGGGAGCAAGCGTTACTTGTGAAGATTTCAGAAGTATAAGTAAAGTTATGTTTTTCTAGTGTAGTGTTTAAATATTAACAAGCTAAGTTATTTGTCAAATTCTCATGCTAACTGCACTGAAAACTAAATAATAATATAAAAACCTCATGTGGGTGAAAAACAGTGATGCATGTTTAAGTTTGCAATACAATAAAATAAATATCTAACCGTCACCAGCATTCATTTTCTCTGCATTGAATGACAGGTCACACGGTATGTTAGCTAGCGGTTAGCTGATGTTTGCTAGCAAGCTACAGTAACGTCAACCAGCGTTTGCAGCTGTTTAATTAGAGTTAATGAGAGCTTGCAGTGCAATGTATGCAGTGTTCCTTAGCTGGTAGAGTGAGGGGAAAATGCATTAGATCCCCGGCTGATTTTGTACACTTGCCCACTGACAGAAATTATCAGTCTATAATTTTAATGGTGGGTTTATTTGAACAGTGAGAGACAGAATAACAACAACAAAATCCAGAAAAACGCACGTAAAAAATGTTACATTTTAATGAGGGAAATAAGTATTTGATCACCTCTCAATTAGAGCGATTTCTGCCTCCCAGGTGTCTTATAGGGAGGGCCCCTAATCTCATCTTGTTACCTGTATAAAAGACACCTGGGAGCCAGCAAAAAGATTCCAAACTCTCCAACATGGCCAAGACCAAAGAGCTGTGCAAGGATGTCAGGGACAAGATAATAGACCTACACAAGGCTGGGATGGGCTACAAGACCATCGCCAAGCAGCTTCCACTGCATGAAAATGCCTGTGTCAGTGTGTCTTTGTAATGGTGACAGGTAAAAGGCCAGTAACGTGAACTTACAAAATAAAATGATTTTAACCAGTTGTAAGAAGTCAGCTCTTGACATTTCTGGAAACTCCTGAAACTTTGCACATGCAAATGAGTTCTTAACACACGATTTTTTTCCTCATTCTAATTTCAACAGGCAACCTAAAGTTAAAAAGCAGTATCCTTAAAATGTTGTACTTTTGGACAAAAAGTAGTATGGAAATAGTTCATTGAGTGAAATAACCGAGTTATTTTAAAATGTTGTATACAATCAAATTATTGTATCGATTTTAACACACTGAAAAATATTTAGTACATTATATGGTTTTAAAATTATTTTGAATGTGCAACAAAAGTTGAAAAATAATATTTTTATTGTTTACAAGTGTGCGACTGTTAACCATGGCGACAAAGGAAAAATGTAATAACAAAGGAAAAGCCTTTATAAAAAGTCTGGTTGAGGATTCAGATTCACAAGATGTTTGATGTTATATGGCAAAGTTCAAAAAACAATGTCAGCTGAACAATGGCAAGGTCCTTGTTTGAAAATAATTATGTAAACAAAATAAAACCCGCACCCAGTCTGCTTAATATGCAATAAGAATTTAATAACGTTTCAGAACCAATATTTAAACAGTTTACACTCAGTAAGCAACCTAACGTTGGTACTGAAACATTGTTATTACATTCTTGCTAGTTACGCAGACTGGCTGAGGGAGTTATTTTGTTTACGTGAATCGACCATTGGTCTTCTTCAACGCACCGGTCGATCTACAGGTGTGCAGAAGTTTGGTTTGTCAAATGAAATGATAATGTGAAAACCCTATGCAGATCCTCTCTATCTTAATTTGATATGACAAACTGCTTTTTACAAGGAAGGAAAATAATATCTGTAATGGCAAATGAAACACTGGTCAGTTGGTAATTCTCACTCATTTCCGTCTATTGATTTCCTCTGCTTTTGTCTAAGCACCTGTCGACGAATATGTTTGCACTTTGTGCACATTGCTGCATTGGCCAGTGTCTCGGTTGGCAATCATCTGCGTTGCGCTTCGACGTTATAGCGACTTGACTCAAGTCCATCGTTTGACTGGACTCCAGTCCGTTGGAGCAAATTACGTTTGTGTTAATTAAATAAAAGAACGGAGATGACACATTGTTTTCCAATTATGGCTCAAAACAGGATTGTAACGTGGCCAGGTCTTCTTGAGTGAAATATATTATCTGTAAGTTGAACAATTAACTACAGTACCTGCTACTATGTTAGATTTGAGCGGTTTGTAATTTTATTAGAATTGTTATCATTTACTAATTGCCCGGATTTACACCATTTTCATAACATGCGGTCGGAGACCTACACAATACTGGTGCCGAGGATAAAAATTATAGGCAGCATGGAAGGTGAATGTGAATTTATATTACTTTATAAAAATGTTAAAATTGTCAAAAGATTTAAACCAATAGGTTTGTGGTGGCTGCTGGAATGGAACATACATCATGCAAATGCATTTAACAAGATTAATATGAGGTTGTCTGGATTGTTGGCTTTGAGGAGGAATCATTTGGCGGGAATAACGCTACAAAAAACACTACCTAGTAATATGACTTGGTTAACACCTAGTTTTTGAGTATAACTTGACTAATAACTTGTTAATTACCATTTATCTATATACATATTTATTTGTTTAGCGTAAAAGGAAAATGACAAAAAGATTTTCACCTTCATTGCTTTACTGCATTGGCGGAATATATACATCATCTGTGAAAGATGGCTCCAATACTCTACTGAAAAAGGTAGAATAGTCGACAACACACTGCTGTGCTGAGATAAGTGGTACATCAGATTAGTCTAAAATGATGAAGAATGGTGCTGGACTGACTTTGATGGTAAGAAACAGCCTGGCTGCAAACTGTAACATTGAATGAAGGATTATAAAGCATATAATTGATAAAACACCACACTTGACTTCTCAGAGGCAGCTGCAAGTCGATAATGGACCCAAAGGGAGAAACATTGTTCATGGACAACCAGGACGAAGCAGCAAAGCGGGGCATCAAACAGTGGACATGGCTGTAATGTGTAAAGAAAAAACATGTTTTGAGAACGTTTGGTTTATATTTGACTGGAAGTGATGACTAATTTATCTAAAAAAATAAAATAAGGTAATATCTAAAATGGGTGTATAACCATTTTATATGAAGGTAAAACAGCAACAAAAGTTTTCATTTGTAAAAACAAATGTGCACACTTGATTTGCAAACTTGGAATTACTTTTGCAGTTGTATAAAACATTTGCATAGTATAACTCATCTGAGTGATTCAAAGGAGAACTGGGTGAAAGTGTTGTGGTCAGATGAGACCAAAATCGAGCTCTTTGGCATCAACTCAAGTCGCCATGTTTGGAGGAGGAGGAATGCTGCCTATGACCCCAAGAACACCATCCTCACTGTCAAACATGGAGGTGGAAACATTATGTGTTGGGGGTGTTTTTCTGCTAAGGGGACAGGACAACTTAACTGCATCAAAGGGACGATGGACGGGGCCATGTACTGTCAATTCTTGGGTGAGAACCTCCTTCCCTCAGCCAGGGCACTGAAAATGGGTCGTGGATGGGTATTCCAGCATAACATTGACCCAAAACACACGGCCAAGGCAACAAAGGAGTGACTCAAGAAGAAGCACTTTAAGGTCCTGGAGTGGCCTAGCCAGTCTCCATACCTTAATCCCATAGAACATCTGTGGAGGGAGCTGAAGGTTGGAGTTGCCAACCATCAGCCTTGAAACCATAATGACTTGGTGAAGATCTGCAAAGAGTAGTGGGACAAAATCCCTGAGATGTGTGCAAACCTTGTGGCCAACTACAAGAAACGTCTGACCTCTGTGATTGCAAACAAGGATTTTGCCATAAAGTATTAAGTCATATTTTGCAGAGGGGTTAAATACTTATTTCCCTCATTTCAATTCTAACCAATTTCTAAAGAATTTCTGGATTTTTTTGTTGTTATTCTGTCTCTTACTGTTCAAATAAACCTACCAATAAAATTATAGACAGGTAATTTCTTTGTCAGTGGGGAAATGTACAAATCAGCAGTGGATCAAATACTTTTTTCCTTCACTGTAAGGTGACAGTGTTTGTGTCTACCGTCTGAAAAGCTCTCAATGCACATAGCTAACGCGGGCAAATCCAGTACATTGGTTCTGTATTGGTAGGGTTCACACACAATAACTGAATTTGTGAAGTTACAGTTGCGGCAAACCAATGGCGCATACTAAAACAGTTATGATTTACAGAAAATGTCATGTAATTGGCCTCTCCAATGTTGATATCAGATTGTCACCCAAGGGTCTCAGTGATGAGATCTGTTGGAGAGGTCTGTCTGTGATGTGATCTGTGTTTGTATAAACCTAGAAAAAGAAGCATAAACTAGATAAACTGATAATAAGTGAGCTGTGAAGGATTTCCCTGGGCTTTACCACATGACATGAGGACCACTGTGGCATGGAGTTTCCTCAGTTTTCTATTCATAATGGTGAAAAGGAACTATTACATGAACTTATTATAAGAAAAAATACCCTTCCTACAGTAAAGAAATAGGACTGTGAATGCATTTAATTTCCTGTCAATCATTTTTAGTCTCTAAATCATAAGACATTTCATCACACATCAAGAATACTTATCTATTTTCAAGTCAGATGCAAAGAAAAGTTTTTGATTCACTTCTGATATTTACTATAACTTTTATTGATAAGGAAATGAAAGTCTGTTATTTATTACTTATGGGAGTAAATACATGGCAAAGATTGGGAAAACATATCTTTGATTAGCAAAAATTCTCCATTTAATAAACAGGTCTTTCTTCATGCAGCCTTTCTACATTCAAAAATTCAAGAAATGCATTACAACAAGTTGGCAACTCATTCCTGACTTTCCTGTGTGATCTCAACACAGCCTGAATGTGGACTGTGTGTTTCTGTGGGTTTTAGTGTGGACTGTGTGTGTGTATGAGTTTTAGTGTGGACTGTGTGTGTGTGTGTGTGTATGAGTTTTAGTGTGGACTGTGTGTGTGTGTGTGTGTGTGTGTGTGTGTTTTAGTGTGGACTGTATGTGTGTGTGTGTGTGTGTGTATGAGTTTTAGTGTGGACTGTGTGTGTGTGCGTGTGTGTGTGTGTGTGTGTGTTTTAGTGTGGACTGTGTTTGTGTGTGTGAGTTTTAGTGTGGACTGTGTGTATGTGTGTGTATGAGTTTTAGTGTGGACTGTGTGTGTGTGTAGCAAGCAAGCAAGCAAGCAAGTTTATTTATATAGCACAATTCATACATAGAAGCAATTCAATGTGCTTTACAGTGAAAATAGAAATAATGCAATAAAATCAAAAACAGTTTACACAGAGGTTATTCCTCTGATAGCACCAGAACTTTCATTACAATTGGTAAAATATAGCAGGTTATACATTTAATAACACAATAAA
>JACXGJ010015508.1:0-13437 GCA_016801105.1 Esox niger | reverse complement strand
TTATGGAAGTAGGCAGCTTTATGGATGCAGCCAGCTTTATGGATGCAGCCAGCTTTATGAAAGTAGGCAGCTTTATGGAAGCAGCCAGCTTTATGGATGCAGCCAGCTTTATAGATGCAGCAAGCTTTATGGAAGCAGCCAGCTTTATGGATGCAGCCAGCTTTATGGATGCAGCCAGCTTTATGGATGCAGCCAGCTTTATGGATGCAGCCAGCTTTATGGATGCAGCCAGCTTTATGGAAGTAGGCAGCTTTATGGATGCAGCCAGCTTTATGGATGCAGCCATGCCTTAAAGTGATCCTCCAATTTGGAGCCCTGTGGAGTAAATGGAACATATTCCCTATATAGTGACCCTATATTCCCTAAATTGTAAACCCCTGGCCCTTATTGTGGCACCACCACATTCTCTATATAGTGGCCTGGACAGTAAAACCCCACTCTTAACTACATGGTACCAGCCAACACCCTAAACACATACAGATGTGAAGGGTGGGACTGACCTGGAGGATGTATGACTGGTAAACATGTACACTGAGGCATATATCCATTAATATATGTCCTTCAATAACAGCATCATCATTACAACAGCAAGCACTGAAGCCCACTCACTGAAGCCCACTCACTGAAGCCCACTCACTGAAGCCCACTCACTGAAGCCTACAAAATGTCATGTGATCTCCTGCACCTGCTCCCGTTTGCCTGGTTTAATTATATATATATGTTGTTGTAGTGCACGGCACTCGGTTTTGTTTTACTTTTAGTTTGATTAAAGTTTTCCCCTGCAACCCTGCATCTGCCTCCATCTCCCTTTTTGGATTTTCGTTTGGATTCCCCACACACCCTTCGTGACAATATGCAATAAACATAGCATCTAACTCCTCACAGTTACCATAGAGCCTTAACATTATTTCAGAATAAACTTCCTAGCCAGCAGGTCCGAATACCAACAATAAACCATTATTAATTCAGCATGTACAGTGCTCTCCATAAGTTGAGACAGTAAAGTCAATATTGCTATTTCTGCTCTACAGTCAAGGAATATTAACGATTAAAATATGAATGAGGCATAAGTACAGACTGCCATGCTTTATTTCTGTCTGAATCAAGACATGCATGCTTTTCCAATTAAGAATAATAGCTCTTTCAGAGTTACATCCCCCATATCATGTAAGTAGAGGAATCATGATACGTAAAGCATGTAAGTATATAAGATAGTATTGTTACAAATCACTTACATGCAACAACTGTAGTGACTCTACAATCCATTGGGATCGCCAAACTCTTTGTAGTGCCCTTTCAGATTCAGTTATCAAACTGTTTCTAGTTTCGATGAGATTTGATGTTAGTCTTCCCTTCTGCAAGTCAGATTTGAATCAGGATATTGACGTTTTTAATTCACTGTAACTGTAACGCATCGGAAGGTTTGTTTGATTGAATGCAGACTGTAACATAACTCTGTTTTTGCCTATATAAGTGTAGTTTTGTTTGGAAAGTATAGTTTTAAGGGACTGCTGACTAGATGGTCTAATATGTTTAGTATTTCGTTGTTATGGCAAGGCAACATTGTCACAAAGGCTTGCTGTTGCCTAGTTGACCTGCTGCAGGCCCTTTCCTGCCTGGCTACCTGCCAAATCGTTTTTAACTTACTCTATATAAACTAATTGGTTAAATTCTATTTTAGGAGTTTACCAACACAATATTTTATACACCTTATCTACACCTGGACTCTATTTGGACATAATAAACGGAACTACTCACCCCAGAATACCCGAAGCTAAGTGCCATTATTATCCCTTACCATTGTAATTGTAGATACAACACGGAGGAGAACTGTCGTCTTCAGTTAAATATAGCAGAGTTAGAGGCTCGGCTTCAGACGCAAATGTCAGGCAAGGATTATGTTAGTGTAGAAATGGGAAAAACTGTGTCTGTGCCACCAGGAAGAAACAACCGTGTTGTTAGCCACCCAGCACAGCTCCCGCAGCCGGGCAAGAACTTTCTCTTAGTCACTCGGTAGAAATGCCATCGACCAGTTAAACCTGGGTCGCTGCTAGAGCCGACTGAGATTTTCAACAGGTTTTCCCCACTGGAGTTGGAGTCAAGACCCAAGCCGTCTTCGGAGGGGAATGATTGACAGGCATTTTCTACTGGTGGCCCGGAAAACCTGAAAACTAGTCATCGGCGACTCCATTACCCGCAGTATTAGACTAAAGAATCAGCCAGCGATCGTACACTGTTTACCAGGGGGCAGAACCACCGACGTAGCCGCAAATCAGGGATTGGTGCTAGCGAAGTCTAAAATTGGCAAGTATAGAGAGTACAGAGATATTGTTATTCACGTTGGCACCAAGGACGTTAGGATGAAACAGTCAGATGTTACGAAGCAGAACATAGAATCAGCGTGTAAACTAGCTAGAAAGATGTGTCGGCATCGAGTAATTGTCTCTGGTCCCCTCCCAGCTAGGGGTAGTGACGAGCTCTACAACAGACTTGTCCAACTCAATCTCTGGCTGAAAATGGATTTCTGCCCGTCGCAGGAGGTAGAGTTTGTAGATAACTGGCTCTCTTTTAAGGACTCTCCCAGAAATAGGGTCCGGCCTGATCTTCTGAGGAGTGACGGACTTCATCTTAAATTCTTCTTCTGTGGGGTTTAACGGTGATTGGCATCCAACGTTTCGTTGCATTACCGCCACCTCCTGTAAAGAGGTGGGCCAGCTTCAGAGAGGACCTAAATTCTCCATGCCAACCACTGCACCAGAACACCCCCTCCCCAACATAGCTTCTAAACTCAACACGTGCACCCCCTCTGCCCTCTGACCCGGTCTCAACCTCTCTCTTTCCATCTCATAGTGCCTGCACTGCCTCAGGACGTGATCCACCGTCTCCATTTCCCCACAGTAGTAACACAACCCAGTCAGATGCTTCCCTATCATGTTGCATGTCATGCAATCCACAGTGCCCCACCCTCAATCTAGTCAAAACCCCTTCCCCCACCCTACTCCTAACTGCCCTCCTTCCATCCCCAATCTCAGCCTGTATCTGGAACCAGTGTCTTCCTTTGGTATCCGCATTCCAATGGTCCTGGCACATTTTCCTCACCTCATTCAACACAACCACCTTAGCCTCTGCCCTGCTCAACGACACCAGCACGTCCACCACGCCCCTGACCATGGCCGGGTTAACCAATTTATCCAGCCACCCCAGCATGAGCCAGAACCCACATGAATGATACCTGTATCCCATCTCTTCTTGCTCTATCCTGTGCATCCAACACCCTGTTTAAAATGTCCTGCCGACTAGTTGACAAGAAGGACTGCAAAACCCCAGAACACATCTGTAACAGGATAAAGGGGGGACTTGCTGCTATTCCATTTTGTCAAAGGAAGTCAAATAAATATTTTATGATGGGACGCTGGATAAAATGCAAACTAAAACAGAATGCAATGATGTGCAAATTATTTTCCTGACATTTAATTGAAAATAGTACAAAGTCAACATATCAAATGTTGAAACTGAGACATTTTCTTATTTTTGAAAAATACATGTCGGTTTTGAATTTGATGCCAGCAACAAATCTCAAAAAGGTTGGGACAGGGGCATATTTACCACTGTTGCATCACCTTTCTTTTAACAATACACAAGCATTTGGAAACTGCTGTAGTTTTGGAAGTGAAATGTTTTTCCATTCTTGCTTGTTACAGGATTTCAGCTGCTGAACACTTCGAGGTCTCCTTTGTCATTTATTTGTTCCAAATGTTTTCAGTGGATGACAGGTCAATGGGTGATAGAATGATGCATATCAACAACAAACTGATTGCATGGATTTCCATGCAAACAGTTGTTACCAATCCAAATAGGGAAAGTTGGTTTACACAGAAAATCCATAATATTTTACCATAATCATAAAATAAATGTTTCACCCCAAAAGAATAGTGAATTAGAAAATCCTTCTGGTTCCAAAAATAACACTTTTTGGCAAATTGGATTATCCGGGGGTCAACCAGGAACCAATGGATTCTACATTCATTCATTCATTTCTGGGAAAGTAGGCAATTATTCACAAAAAAAAAAACACTGAGGTATCCCTGAAGTAGTAGGTTCTAACTACTAGAGGGAAGAGTCTAAGTTCAAGACAGGAGACTGAAAATATCCCAAATGATTATACCATAATATCGAGTGATGAGGGTATGCCTAGTCAAGACTCCAGGGGTTGATGATTGCATAGCTTTGTATGTCTGCTAACAGCCTTCACAGTTTAACGATACAGCATCACAGCTTGACATGATCATCAAAATATCTATTAGATTGGCTAACACCTCTATCTGCAAATCTAAAAAGCAGTCTGAACAGACAATATTTAGCCGGAAATTAACAAAAAACATATTCCCATTTTGATTAGCAGTTGGTTTACTTAAAATTATCTTGAAAATAAACCATTATTCTAAAATGATCCGAACAGTTTGAGGATTCATCTAATAATAATAATTTAATCTTATGTCTTTTCATGATGAAAACTAGGCATTTAGCTTTTATTGATGTAACTAGGAGATGAATGGATGTATTTGTCCCTTCCATAATGAATTCCCTTCAGTTGGTGTAAATTTGAAACACAAACACACTCAGAGCATGGTCTCCGTGATAGAACCTGTTGCTTCTGAAGACAGTTAGTCAGAAGGCACTTCCAAACCCAACAGTAGTCGGCTATGTACATGGCTATGTGTGTGTGTGTATGTACAACATATATAATATATGTATGTTTCTGTCTTTAATATATTATGTATTTTCTTTGCTTTCCTCCCAAAACAGAATTCAGAAACAGACAAATATGCCTGAGACAAGATAATTATTCACCACTATTGAACTACACAATAGTGTTTGTCTAACAACAAGCCTAAAGCACCAGTGTTGTGTGAAAATCAGCAGGCTGTGCTTTGGCCGTCGCCCCAGAACTAGCAGCTGTCAAAACAAATGAAACTCATTTTCTACCCAAATAAATAAATAAATAAAAAGATTTTTGATCCATGGACAAAGAATCTGAACAACAAAAGAAACAGTGGAATTTCACCAGAAATAAACGTGTGTAATCATCAGGGTTGGAATTGAGTTTGGCTGAAAAGCAGACAGAACAAAACAATAACTATTCACACGTCAATAACCTTCCTCCAGCTGAAACAGCGAATAATGATAATATAATGACACCATGACCAGGGTCAAATGAGAAGACTTGTCACATGGATACAAAAGACATTCATAACTCCCTAGTGATCTTTAATTGGGAGGATTTATGAGGAGGGATATAGGAGTTATGTTTGTCAAATATGTGAGAAGAGAATGAATCTGTCCATGGAAACAACTGACAGAAAATATTTACTACAGGTGCACAACATAACATCACAAACATGCTGCTACCTGTTAAGCTTTTCCTGAAATTACACCGCAGTTTAGAATTAGAGCTACTAGTCATTGTTTATTGACAGCATAGATACCAAAAACATTTCATATGCTTGAGAACTGAAAAACCTCAACCCCTAAGAAAAAAGAAGCATTAGTAGTTTGATTAAGCATTAATAATATAAAGTGACGTGGTACTATTAACCATTAATAATACTGTAAAATGACATGGTACTATTAAGCATTAATAATATTATAAAGTGACATGGAAATATTAAGCATTAATAATATAAAGTGACATGGAACTATTAAGCATTAATAATATAAAGTGACATGGAACTATTAAGCATTAATAATATTATAAAATGACATGGTTCTTTTAAGCGTTAATTACATAATAAAGTGACGTGGTACTATTAAGCATTACTAATATCACAGTGACATGTTACTATTAAGCATTAATAATATTTACAAAGTGACATGGTACTTTTAAGCGTTAATAATGTTCTAAACTGACATGGCAATATTAAGAATTAATAATGTTCTAAACTGACATGGCACTATTGAGCATTAATAATGTTCTAAACTGACATGGCACTATTAAGCATTAATAATGTTCTAAACTGACATGGCACTATTGAGCATTAATAATGTTCTAAACTGACATGGCACTATTAAGCATTAATAATGTTCTAAACTGACATGGCACTATTGAGCATTAATAATGTTCTAAACTGACATGGCACTATTAAGCATTAATAATGTTCTAAACTGACATGGCACTATTGAGCCTTATTGTTTTAATCTGACATGGCACTATTGAGCATTAATAATGTTCTAAACTGACATGACACTATTGAGCATTAATAATGTTCTAAACTGACATGGCACTATTAAGCATTAATAATGTTCTAAACTGACATGACACTATTGAGCATTAATAATGTTCTAAACTGACATGACACTATTGAGCATTAATAATGTTCTAAACTGACATGGCACTAATAAGATGATAGATTATTCTCTCAGAAAAACTGTCTACTCCAAATCCATGAGTACTCATCTCACACATGCTTATATAGTCTAATTATCCCATAGATGAATAGGGGATCCTAATGAGCTCCATCAATGCTGCATTGTTCCTTAGTTCAGCAGACAGTGTTTCCTGTTGGGGCTTAATTAGGGCCTCAACTAAGCCCCAAATAGCACCCTATTCCATTTTAGTGTTCTACATTTGAACAGAAAACATGATGTTGTTACTAAGTTGGGAATCGCATGCCATTTGGGATACCTTCATCTCCATACTAAAATCTGATTCTTCCAACACAGCTGGTATGGAACGGCCTTACAAGGATGTGTCGAAAATTGGTTTCATGTTCATTCATTTACACCATGAGGGTTTCAGGACTATTAAATAATGTGCACCTATACCAATGACAGTATTAATTACATTTATTAATCTTAACAAAATAAAGAATTCCATAGGGTTAGCCAGATGGGGTCACTGAAAATATTGGGTTGGCACCCCAAAAGCAAAGCCAAAACTACATTGCAGGAATTCTATTACATTGTCATATTATATAGGCTAGTTGAAAATATTAACAGTATGAGAGTTAAGGAATCGCATAATAAGTTACTTATTTTACAGATAAAGTGACTAATTATCTGATGTGCATGGAATAATATGGGACAGTTAGTTCTACAACAATCCTGTTTCAATGTGTTATGTATATACATGTGTTATGTGATTCATAATCATAATCAAGAACAGATTTTTCATAATAGCACATGTGAAATAATATATATCCATAGCCAGGCTGGACAGATTGCCAAACAAGAGATTAGACAAAGTAAGGCCAGTCTGGTTATGCATTTGTTATTTTCTTTCACATTAATTATTATGAACAATATAAATTATTGATTTAAAGCTGCACAGAGTAACATTCTAAAACTAAAATATAGCTGCCAGCAAAAATTAGGGGTCCAAGCAAAATCAGTTTTTTCGGTAGGCGGTAATGAGCGTTTAAACAGATTTTCCAAAACAGCACCCCACATGGCCGATCTGTGCCACACACAGGCCTCTTCCGCATCTTGCTCCGGCTACAGACACCAAGTTCGATGACAATCTGACAAAAGTTGCAGAGAAACTCACTCGCTTCCTGTCTGGCGGCTTGCCGCCATATTTGATCGGCTGTAACGGGCAAATGATTCAGAATCCACCAAGTATCTTCTGTTAGGCTTTGCCTGTAGATCATCTCTGCTAAGTTTCGAGAAGATTGGACAAAATTTGCGACGTGAAAATGTTTAGAGCTTTAACAGGAAGTTGAATATCGCGGAAATACAAGATATTGCAGCTCATTGTTCCAAGAGGCAGTTTTGTTTAGCATACTGCCAGTCACATTGTGAGATAGGTTTGGTGATTTCAGCTCCAAGGAGCACAAAGATATTGCTATTTGAAAAGCTCAAGTTTGACAACACACTGTAGCGCCCCCCAATGGCCGCTCTTGCCCAAACATTTACAGGGGGCATATAACAGTTTATACAATTTAAGTTTCATGGCGGTCAACCATTTCTAAAAGCTTTAATTGACAAGCTTGAATTTGATTGGCCCATGGCGGTCACAAGGTTTGGAATGCCAAATCCCTATTTGTTGTAATACAAGAACCTATTGCACTCATGCAACTCACCAAGTTGGGCTGAAAAACCGGTTGGCGTTTAGGAGTAATAAGTCTTACAAATGGCTTTTTGTTATAGCACCACCATATGGCCGATTAGTGTCAAACACAGCAGGCCTCCTCTGGTTCTGCTTCCGAACATGCATAGCAAGCTTAGCCGCCATTTCTGATTGGCTGCAACGGGCAAACGATTTTGCAAATAAAAGATCCACCAAGTATCTTTTGTTACGCCTCACCTATAAATTATCTCTGCCAAGTTTCGGGAAGATTGGACATAATTTGCAACCTGCGAAAGTTTTTTCACAAAATCCAAAATGGCGGGAAATCGAGTTATGCGCCTCTAAGAAGGTTGTTCAGCACATGGTCATGCATCATGTGACACTAGTTTCATGACTCTTGGCCGATCACAGCCTGAGTTATAAACGTTTGAAAATCGCCACTTTGACCCGATGGTGGCGCTAGAGGCATTGACCTATGGACACTTGTTTTAATGAGTTTGGCAGAGCCCTCTATGGATGTGCCAAGCTAAAAAAGTTAGCCAGTAGAAGTTGGTAAACTTGTAAAAACAGCCGATGAGAATAATAATAAAAAACTAACAATTTCAATAGGGTTCCCACAGCTTCGCTGCTTGGACCCCTAATAAAATGTGAGAAAGAACTCACCAAAATTCATCCCTCTACTCCACCTCGCCTGTGTTTGATTAACAGTGGGGTACATCTTTCCTAATCACATGGACATGTATGTAAGCGAACTGATAATGTATAGAACCAGCTAAATGCAATGGCAACAACACGTTAACTATCTAGTTGTGTGTTTCTTTAGAGACATGTATCTTTTATTTAAATTGGTTTATGTTAGACTAACCAGTTACATAACTGTAACCAAAGTTAGCTTAGTGGTTCTGGATGCTACAGCTGGCTAATGTAACACAGTATCAAGCTATCAATTTTTATAACAGTGCACACATCTTTTTGCCACTACTTTGACGATAGTTAGGTGTTAAAATACGAAGCTAAACAATTTGTATATACTGTAATAATGTGAATAAATCATCAGAATGATGTATCGGAAGAAAAAGCAATGAATTACAGTCAAACTCTATCCATTTCATGTCATTAATTCTTCCACCTTGGAAATGCTGCTGAACCAATGTTAATTATTGTCCTTGCTTACTCAAGCTCTTTTACGAATAGCTCTACTCTCCGAAATCTTTCTTTGCTTAACGGGTTTCAATTTGTACACTTTTGTAGGTAAAGGATAAACTGTTATTTTGTTGATATCTCTAGCTGCCAATGCTACATTGGTCTGGAAAAAAATACTTTTCTTAGCTCCTTTTCTTAGCTCCTTTCATTGGGTACTATTTACAATAGTACCCAATGTCAAATATCAGAAAGAAGGGGGGAGAGCAGTGATTGATTCCAGGTGGAGCCTGTCTGCCTCTAACAGGACTATAACATACTGCCTCTAACAGGATTATATCATATTTCCTCTAAATGGACTGTAACATACCACCCCTAAAAGGACTGTAACCTACTGCCTCTGAAAGGAATGTAGCCTACTGTTTCTAAATGGGCTGTAACCCACTGTCTCTAATATAACTTTGGGCTAATCCATTATATATAACTGTAGTCTACATTCTCTAGTATGACTGTAGCCTACTTCTAATATGACTCTAGCCTACTGTCTCCAATACGGTCTCCAATATAACTGTAGCCTACTTCCTCTAAAATGACTGTAGCCTATTGCCTGTAATTAATACGAACCCTCCTATCTTGAGATGCTGTAGGAATACAGATCCAGCATGCATTTCATTTTTGATTTCGCAAGAATTTAATACACATCATTGACCATACCATCCGCAATGAAAAAAATGTAATAACTTTGTTGTGCTCAAATTCAAGGAATTACCGTAATATTACAGAATCAATTGGATCAACGAAACAGGCCTCGGATGGTCACTATCAGCCTACAGAACACTTCTCTCATGCTTGCTCATTCAGTATTTCTTTCTCATTCCTGTCATCCTGGCTTGTCTCCCACCAGCGGATGACACAGCGGATGACAATCTGAATGAAGCCATCTTGCCTGATGAAAGGGCCACTGCAAAGCTTCCAGCTCCACACAAACTGAGACATGATTGAATCACTGGGTAATTGCCATTTCATAATAAATTGGTATGTAATAGATTGTTCTGTGGGCTTCTCATTTTGATGATGACAGCATGATTAGATATTTACAACATGACGGAGAGTTGAGTGCTCATGGAGCTAATAGCATTAGCATATGATGCTGAACTTGACTGGCTTGGCAGCCAGCGTGTTGGAAACGTGGGATTTGTAGATACCGAAGACCACCTTCATGCATTCCATTTTACTCACCACTTTTAGTTCTGGGTTCGCTTAAAGTTAGTTGATAGTAGAGTGACAAGGTCAGGGATTATTGTTAGTTGATAGTGGAGTGACAAGGTCAGGGATTATTGTTAGTTGATAGTGGAGTGACAAGGTCAGGGATTATTGTTAGTTGATAGTGGAGTGACAAGGTCAGGGATTTTTGTTAGTTGATAGTGGAGTGACAAGGTCTGGGATTATTGTTAGTTGATAGTAGAGTGACAAGGTCAGGGATTATTGTTAGTTGATAGTGGAGTGACAAGGTCTGGGATTATTGTTAGTTGATAGTAGAGTGACAAGGTCCGGGATTATTGTTAGTTGATAGTGGAGTGACAAGGTCAGGGGTTATTGTTAGTTTATAGTGGAGTGACAAGGTCAGAGGTTAATGTTAGTTGATAGTGGAGTGACAAGGTCAGGGGTTAATGTTAGTTGATAGTGGAATGACAAGGTCAGGGGTTAATGTTAGTTGATAGTGGAACGACAAGGTCAGGGGTTAATGTTAGTTGATAGTGGAACGACAAGGTCAGGGGTTAATGTTAGTTGATAGTGGAATGACAAGGTCAGGGGTTAATGTTAGTTGATAATGGAATGACAAGGTCAGCGGTTAATGTTAGTTGATAGTGGAATGACAAGGTCAGGGGTAAATGTTAGTTGATAATGGAATGACAAGGTCAGAGGTTAATGTTCGTTGATAATGGAATGGTTTTAGGTCAAGGGTTTGATTTAAAAGAGTAAGAAATCAAATCAAACATTGCTAAACTCCAGTGCCAGTTTGTTGAAATCAGGTCCAATTTGCAGGATTGTTCCTAATATATCCAGGCATCACTAGGGGTGTGTCCTTAACTGCCACCCTGGCTGAATGAGATACATCAAAGCATCTCAAGACTCAGTGCTTCATTTGTGTTCTGGGACTACAGCTTCTCAAGAATGTATACACTGATTAGCCATAACAGTATGACCACTGACAGGTGAAGTGAATAACACTGACAACCTCGTTATTATGGCACCTGTCAGTGGGTGGGATATATTAGGCAGCAATGGAGGAAGGTGGCCTGGTCTGATGAATCACATTTTCTTTGGCATCACGTGGATGGCCGGGTGCGTGCGGTGCTTACCTGGAGAACACATGGCACCAGATGCACTATGGGAAGGAGGCATACAGCCAGAGGCAGTGTGATGCTTTGGGCAAAGTTCTGCTGGGAAACCTTGGGTCCTACTATTCATGTGGATGTAACTTTGACACGTACCACCTACCTAAGCATTGTTGCAGACCATGTGCACCCTTTCATGGAAACAGTCAATGTCAAAGTCAACTTTATTTACACAGCACATTTTAAACAAAGTGCTGAACAGGATAATATCAAATACATAAATTAGCAACAACAAACTTACTAACAAATAAAAAGAACATGAAAGAAAACAGAACAGCAGCACAATAAGAGACATCTGATGCCAAATACAGCTAGGATTCAAAACCAGCGTGAAAAGGTATGTCGTTAGCAATGATTTTCAAGGTAGTCTGTGCAGGTTTAATATGTAGAGGCTATTCCAGAGGATGGGGATCCCCTCTATTTTCAAGCCTGGATCTTAGGACATCTAAGAGCAACTGGTTAGTTGACCTCAGTGCTCTCATTGGAGAATGGAGGTGCAGGAGCCAGATAAGGTGGCGCCAACCCATTTAAAACCTTGAAATCAATCCTGAAACAGACCGGAAGCCAATGGAGGGAGGCCAAGTCAGGTATTTGTTCACACTTTCTTTTTCCAGTTAAAAGACAAGCAGCTGCATTTTGTACTAACTGGAGCCGATTCAGGGATGACTGTTCTATTACCATGTAGATAGAGTTAAAGAATTACAAAAATCTAGCCAAGAAGTAATAAAAGCATGGTTAAATCAAAATCTTTGGGAGTGAGATAGATCTTAACCTTTGCTAAAAACCTTAACTGAAAGACACTAGTTTTGAGAACTGAACTAATCTGCATATAAAATATGAAGGAGCTATCAAAAATAACACCAGGATTCTTAACAAAGGAACAGTTGTTAGAAGCTAAAGAGCCCAAAGTACCAAGAGGATCACCCAACAAGTCTCCTCGTTCATATATAATGATCTGTCTTACTTTTGTTAAGAGTGAGACAGTTTCAGGCCATCCAAGTTTTGATGTCCTTTAAGCAGTGTAACAAAGGCTGCACAGAATGTTTTGTTATAATTTTCATCAGCAAATAGATTTGCACATTGTCAGCAAAGCAGTGAAAAGAAATATTGTTTTTCTTAAAAATTGACCCTAGGGGGTCCAAAATCTTCACATAGTGTAGATGTTGGCACGATATGAGCTGTATCACTACGATTTATAAGAAAATTAGGAGTCTTAAAAAGAACCTGGGGCCTCTGAGTTCTGTTGGAGACAAGGTTAGATATAAATTGTGTTTTTGCAGTTTTAACAGCTCTCTGATCATTTGAAAAACAGTCTTGTAAAAATCCTCGGTAGGCCTGGAGCCTATCCTACTTCCATTTCCTCTCAGCTCGTCTCCATATGCGCCTGTGCGAGTGGGTATTGTCATTTTGCCATGGCTCGGATGATGGCTTCAAGCGTTTAGTCCTAAAGGGAGCGAGATAGTCCAAGATATCAGTACAAGTGAAGTCAAATAGAGTAATGAACTCCTCAGTACTGAGATCACAGCAGCCATCCAAGTTACAAAGCAAAGACTTTAAAAGCAGTAGAAAATTGCAACAAAGTAAGAGGGTTAATTGCACACAAATGATGTGCAGGAACAAGTTGCGACACTTGTTCCTGCAGGGGACCAACTTAGTAAACAAAACAGAGCAGGGGACCAACTTAGTAAACAAAACAGAGCAGGGGACCACAGCAGTAAACAAAACAGAGCAGGGGACCAACTTAGTAAACAAAACAGAGCAGGGGACCAACTTTGTAAACAAAACAGAGCAGGGGACCAACTTAGTAAACAAAACAGAGCAGGGGACCAACTT
>JACXGJ010015507.1:0-13401 GCA_016801105.1 Esox niger | reverse complement strand
AAAAATCAACAGACAGCACCACGGCAAGCAACAGACACAGTAACAATGACCCAACAAAGGCAGGGAGAAACTGACAGAACTAAATACACAGACTAACGAGGAGAACAGAAACAGGTGGGTGCAAAACACAGGTGAACGAAATACACTGATCAACTGAAACAAGGACATGACAGATCACAGACAAACAGAAAACACTGAATGGAATGGCCCCAGCAGGCTGGGACTGTGACTTTCTTCCCATATCCTAAGGAATGGGAGGTGACGAATACTTTATTATTCATGTTACAGTCACAAAAATAATTTCAACAAGCAATGATTATAGAAATAATGATGTTCACTTGATTTTGTTACAGTTTTCATCCATGTACCTCACATCGATCCCCTGAACAACCGTATAACATTCATGTTCCTGTTGTTTAGATCAGTGTAAGTGAGGTTAAGTGGGAGAACTGTGAACAAGGCCAGTAACACATAAATAACCACACAGGAAAAAACATCCTGCTACTCCAGCTCGGGATAGATATCAGGGAAATCAATAACCATCAATACCCATGATTTCAGCCAGCCAAACAGACCCCAATCACCACTGGTCTCCTGTTCACTAGTCAACTGCTGCCGGAGACTCTCTAAGTGCAGAAAAACCTCAGTAAGTTTCTGATCTCCTTCCGGGATATATGTACAACAGTGCTGGCCAACCAGATGACATACCTCACCCTGTTCTGCTAACATCATGTCCAAGACCAATACGATTTTACATAATCAATACACGCAAAGCCCTCAGATCAGGCCTCATTATCATAAACCCATCCGTAGTGATATTAACAAGCGTCTCCAACTCATAACCTATCCTATCTATCTCAAGGGCATTCTCAACAGCCCGGTACCAAGGAATTAACCCACGCCAGAATATCTCCCATCTAGTGGAGCGACTGGCATCTAGTGGAACTAGCGGAGGCTACGTGGTCATAAGACAAGAGCAACCTGCAATCCCCTCCTAGACAATTTGTCAGTAGTACGTTGTGGATATAGGGTCAGTAACATACTAGTGGTCACAAGTGGTTCCGGGTAGAAGGGTAGTGAATCCCCAGCCGAATGGAGCATGAGTGCACAGACATAACAGGGGCTGGTGTGCCTCATGACCCGTCTCGATGAGGGGTTCATCAGCAACCACCAGCCATTCTCATGGTGGCGCTTCTCGTGGACTGATGCTTAATCATGCAGTTCGGCGGTCCTCCTGTATTGGCTGTTATTTACTAGACTCCAGTCTTGAGCCCGCCGTGGGCTCTCGCTGATGCGGCTATTATTTAAGTCCTGCCATTTCCTGAAAAGTAGTGACATGAGACTCAAGCACAATTCTGTCACATATGTGTGTCGTTATTGTTTAAGTGAGTTAGAAGAACAAGCTGTTTACCCATGCGATCCGTTGTTGCAGTTATTTATTTTGGGTACATTGGATTCAGGCACCAGGCAAACAAAATGAAAGAAGAGGCCTTTAAATAGTATTTGAATGAGTAATAACAGGCTAAGAGTGCCACGTGATCAACGTGTATCACTGCTAACAATAGTTATTAGTACATTAGCCGAATGGTAGTGCCTGTTACAGTAGTGGAGATGAGCTACAGTGGGGCAAAATAGTATTTAGTCAGCCACCAGTTGTGCAAGTTCTACCACTTAAAAAGACGAGAGAGGCCTGTAATTTTCCTCATAGGTACACTTCAACTATGAGAGAAAATAAATCCAGAAAATCACATTGCAGGATTTTTTATGAATTTATTAGTAAATTATCGTGAAAAATAAGTATTTGGTCAATAACAAAAGTAAATCTCAATAATTTGTTATATACAATTTGTTGTCAATGACAAAGGTCAAACGTTTTCTGTAAGTCTTCACAAGGTTTTCACAAACTGTTGCTGGTATTTTGACTCATTCCTCCATGCAGATCTCCTCTAGAGCAGTGATGTTTTGGGGCTGTCGCTGGGCAACACGGACTTTCAACTCCCTCCTAAGATTTTCTATTGGGTTGAGATCTGGTGACTGGCTAGGCCACTCTAGGAACTTGAAATCCTTCTTACGAAGCCACTACTTCGTTGCCCGGGCGGTGTGTTTGGGATCATCGTCATGCTGAAAGACCCAGCCACGTTTCATCTTCAATGCCCTTGCTGATGGAAGGAGGTTTTCACTCAAAATCTCATGATACATGGCCCCATTTATTCTTTCCTTTACACGGATCAGTCGTCCTGGTCCCTTTGCAGAAAAACAGCCACAAAGCATGATGTTTCCACCCCCATGCTTCACAGCAGGTATGGTGTTCTTTGGATGCAACTCAGCATTCTGTCTCCTCCCAACACGACGAGTTGATTTTTTCCCCCAAAATTCTATTTTGGTTTCATCTGACCATATGACATTCTCCCAATCCTCTTCTGGATCATCCAAATGCTCTCAAGCAAATCTCAGACGAGCCTGGACATGTACTGGCTTAAGCAGGGAGACACGTCTGGCACTGCAGGATTTGAGTCCCTGTCGGCGTAGTGTGTTACTGATGGTAGCCTTTGTTACTTTGGTCGCAGCTCTCTGCAGGTCATTCACTAGGTCCTCCCGTGTGCTTCAGGGATTTTTGCTCACCATTCTTGTGATTATTTTGACACCACGGGGTGAGATCTTGCGTGGAGCCCCGGATCGAGGGAGATCAGTGGTCTTGTATGTCTTCCATTTTCTTATAATTGCTCCCACAGTTGATTTCTTCACACCAAGCTGCTTACCTATTGCAGATTTAGTCTTCCCAGCCTGGTGCAGGTCGTCAATTTTGTTTCTGGTGTCCATTGACAGCTCTTGTGTCTTTTATACTGATAAGTTAAAACAGGTGCCATTAATACAGGTAACGAGTGGAGGACAGAGGAGCCTCTTAAAGAAGAAGTTACATGTCTGTGAGAGCCAGAAATCTTGCTTGTTTGTAGGTGACCAAATACTTATTTTACTGAGGAATTTTCCAATAAATTCATTAAAAATCCTACAATGTGATTCTCTGGATTTTTTTTCTACTTTTGTCTCTCATAGTTGAAGTGTACCTATGATGAAAATTACAGGCCTCTCTCATCTTTTTAAGTGGTAAAACTTGCACAATTGGTGGCTGACTAAATAGTTTTTTGCCCCACTGCATATCATGAACAATTCAATTGAAAAACGAATTGAAATAAAAAAATAAAACCTCACAATAACCTGGTTGTGTAAGTGTAGGCCGGGCAAGACTTAGGGCGGCAGATGTTACTTCTGACTGTTTAAATGCCTTTATGTTTACAAACTAAGAATAACAACACTTTCTGTCACATCCTGGCTATGCCCCTAGCATCTCTGCGGTTGTTTTTTGTTCATCCCAACTGGAGGCAGGTGCCCAACATTTCCTCCAATTGGGGATCCTTTTATGTTGCCCTTCCTGTCAGTATGTTGTCAGTTATTATGCGTCCTGAGATGACGGTTCTTTTGTGGGCTGCTCCTTGGTTTTGGTTCAATAAAACACCCAAAAACTATAAATATCCATGTTGGTTCTCCTCTGATGGGTGCATGTAATGCCAATTGTGCATGTAATGTCCACACATAGATGGCCAGAGCAGCGCTGGGCCCTACTACAACTGGTGCTACTGGTCACTCTGTCCAAGGAAGAGCCAGACAGCCCAGTAGTGTGCTGGCATAGAGACGGACTAGAGTACCCTCAACTGGCCAGGGACGGGGACATCATTTTGGTAGGTATCTTTGGTATACTCCATCTCTGCTGTGTACCAGGTAAAGGATGGGTTTGGAATTAGGGCTGTCACAATATCAGATTTTCACTACACAATTATTGTGGCCAAAAGGTAACGATATTAGAGAGAGTCTGTAACCATGAAGCATACAAAAAGAACAATTGCACATAATGGATAGTGAAAAGGCAACCTGATGAACAGGTAAACAAAAGATCCACAAGGCCTGACAATGAGAGGAGTTTTTGGAAAAATACAAAACATTTTCAGCTAGTGAATAGGCTATAAAGAGGTGTTAATTCAAACATAGTGCATAGGTCCAATGTATAGTTCCTGACGCACAACTAAAGCAAATGCATAATTTATCCTTGAACAAGCTATGGAAAAACCGAGAGGAGTTTTTGAAAATAAATGAAAAATATCCATGTGAATAGGCTCGAAAACGGAGTGTCTTTGGGGGATCTCTCCTGGGGGTTCTAGTAGGACTAACGAGTTGATTTCAAGGCCAGTGCATCGGTCCAGTATCCTTGTTTAAGTACTTGCATCATTTGTCTATAAGTGGCATGAATAATTTATCGAAAAACCAAGAGGTTTTAAAAATTATTTTTTTCACATTCGCCTATTGAATACGATATTATCATGTGTTCTAATAACATGATATCATTATAAAAAACTATCACGTTAATCATCAATACCGGTATTATGCAACACCCTTATTTGGAATAATATTGAAGCTTCCATGCATTTGAAATAATCAGGAACCGTTAGTTTGTAGAAATGCATTGCATAGATATTCCACATGCAGGTGGAACGCAGTCTTTCTGTCTAACAGGCTGGGGGAGCATTTACCTGACCCTCTGACCATCTGCACCGGCTCCCCACAAGGCTGCATCATGTTCCCCCTACTCGACTCACAGAACACCAGCAGCTGCGCCAACAGTCACCATCAATCTCCTGAAATTAGCAGATGACATCACACTTATATTTCTTATTTCTGATTGGAGAAGATTTGTCTACAGGTGGACAATAGACCATCTGGTGTCCTGGTGCAGCCTATTTGACCAGGGTTGAGGCGTTGAGTGTCCTGGAGAGGTCCTCCCTGATGTGAACACCCAGGAATTAAAAACTGGACACACGCTCTACCTCAGTAACATCGATAAGAACTGGAGTGTGACTGCAGCCTTTAGACTTCCTGTAATCCACAATGAGCTCCTTGAATTTTTTTTAAATTGAGGGCCAGGTTGTTATCAGTATACAAAGCCGCCAGACCTTCGTGAAGTTGGCCCCCCACTCAACACAAAACTTTGTCAAAATAGGCTCAATCCCTTGTGCTCCGTTTGTGCCGCTAAAATTTTCGTTTGTGCTGCTATAATTTTAAAGATATTAAATAATATTTCATAGGTCATTCTGAGGTCATTCAGCCCCCCAACATCCTCCAAAATCAACAAAAATATTCTTGTTTGTTTGTACTTCATTTGTTCTGGTTTGTGCTGTTAAAGTTTTCGTTTGTGCTGCTTAGGTATTTTATATGTTAGACATTTAATTATCGGTGATGATGTTACTCAGCCCCCCAATATCCTCCAAATTGAGTCTCATTCATTTGTGCTTTGTTTGTGCTGGTTTGTGCCATTACAATTTTTGTTTGTGCTTCATCTGTGTTTTAAATATTAGAAATGTAATTATTGGCGATGACGTAACTCAACCCCCCACATGCTCCAAATTGAGTGCTTTGTTGGTGCTGGTTTGGCCCATTAAAAGTTTTGTTTTTGCTGATGCAGTGTTTTATATATTAGACCTTTATTTTTAGGTGTCACCAGCCGCACAACCCGCTCCTCAAAATAGACTCAATCATGTATGCTCCGTTTGTGCCCCTTAAAGTTTTGTTTATGCTGCTACAGTTTTAGGTACATAGCTACATTCCCACTGGATAGCACACTGGCTTTACTCTCTTTCCAGTTAAGCAATGTCACTATCGGTAAAGCAGTTGCAAAAACAAACCTCTATTGGCAGAAAAGGATCAAACATGATTGAGCCTATTTTGAGTGAATTTGACTTATGAAATATTATTAAATATTATAGCGGCACCAAAAGGTTTACGGCATAAACCAGCATAATTAGCCTAATTAAATGTAGTTTTGCTCTTTTTTATATATTTGTCCTAAAAAATATTTTATGGATAACTATGAGGTCACTCAGCACCCAAAATCTTCCAAATTCACCCATACACCTAGTTTTTTTATGCTTCGTTTTGCTGGTTTGTGCCATTATAATTTTCATTTAGGTTGCTAATCTACAGATAAAAGAAATAAAAGGTTTTTCACTTGACTGCTCATGTAAAATGTTTCTAATCACTTTATATAACATCTGAGTTTGTTCAATATTTTTATGAAAAATGCTTGCCAGTATTTCCTGAATGTCCGAGTCTTGCCACAAATGTCCAGCTGTGCCCTCAGCTCAACAATCTCTTCACTAGCGCCACATAGGCATAATGAGAAGAAAACTGCAAAACCTGTCCAACAAGATGGTAAAAATAAGACAATAGTTGCACCAGCATGTTGTCTTCATAAAACATTTCAGTTGTCCTGAATGTTGCGCCATTTGTCAGTGGAATGTAACAGTGGTTTACTGTGTTTTTTGTAGGTCCATGTCATTCACTTTACTAGCGCCACATAGGCATAATGAGTAGAAAACTGCACAAGCTGTCCAACAAGATGGACACAGTGCTTGCTTGTGTCCAAACATCTCCACCCCAGTCAGCACTTGGATCCTTACCCGTGCCCGTGTCAGAATTGATCTGGCAGTGATCAAAAGCAGTGTCCTCCCAGGGCGCCGTCCTAGGACAACACAAAACGGCGCTCCAGGAGATCATGAGCTCTTTACAGGCCTTGTTGGTTAGTGTCTCCGCGATACAGGATCGGTTAAGTGCTTCCCACACCCGAAAGGTACAACGGTGATTTGGGGTTGTGCAGGTCATTCCTACTGCAATGTGGCTTGGTGTTCACCCAGCAACCTAGGACCTATGTCACGGATGGAGCCAAGATTGCGTACATGGTTGGATTGCTCCGCGAACAAGCCCTGGAATGGGCCTCTGCCCTTCGGGAGCGACAAGACCCGATCACTTGGTCCTACGAAGCCTTCACCAGGAAGATGCAGAACTTAGTCGACCACCCGGTTCGGGGAAAGGACGCGTCGGTCCGGATGTTAAGCCTGCGCCAGGGGAAGTGAAGCGTGGCTGAATACACCATCGAGTTCCGCACCCTAGCAGCCAAAAGCGGCTGGAATGGCGAACCCCTGCGGGCGGCGTTCGTAAACGGCCTCAACGAATACTTGAAGGACGAGCTGGTCTCATACCCCAAGCCGGAAAGTCTGGACGGACTGATAGGCCTCACGATCCGGATGGACAACCGCTCTCGGGAGCGCAAAAGGGAGAGACAGCGTATCGCAGTAGTGTCCCTATGCAGCCTCCCTATGCCAGAACCGTCCGAGACTGGACAGCCGTTTCTGTACCCCACACCTGTTCCTCCAAGGGGGCGGCCCAAGAAATCCTGACCCTGAACCCATGCAGGTGGGTCGTTTTCGGCTGGATGGGGCTGAATGTCAACGGCGAAGGGATAGCAATAGCTGTCTATACTGTGGCCTCCCAGGCCACTACATCGCCACCTGTCCCCAGAAGACGGGAAAAGGACGGGCTCGTTAGTCGCTGGGGGACGACTAACGAGCTGATGTCTCCCGTGTCCGGAATCTCTTTTACGCGACCCTCTGTCACAACGGTCAGCGGCTGAAGATTCAGGCGCTGATTGACTCGGGGGCTAACGACAGCTTCCTGGATTTCAACCTGGCCACCCAGCTGGGACTCACCACCGAAATGCTTGTGGAGGGTATTGAAGCCGTGGCTTTGGACGGAAGACGTTTGGTGGGGGTTACGTCCTGGACAGCACCTGTCCACCTGCAAATGTCGGGAAATCATTCCGAGACTATATGCTGTTTGATCACTCGTTCCCCCCACTACCTGGTCGTCCCAGCTGATGTGGGTGGAATACGCGCACAAAACCCTACCCACGTCAGCAATGGGCATGTCCCTGTTTTAGTGTCTGTTTGGTTACCAGCCTCCTCTGTTCCTGTCCCAAGAAAGGGATCAGGCGGTGCCATCCGTACAGGCCCACATTCGGCGCTGCCACCGTACGTGGCACCGTACCAGGGCGGCACTGCTCCGGTGATCCGGTGTTAAGTCAGGCCGCGTCCCAGCCCTGACGTACTCCGTGGGCGACAAAGTCTGTCTCTCCACAAAGGATCTGCCCCTGCGGTCTGAGTCCCGTAAGCTCTCACCCCGTTTCATTGGTCCCTTCACATTGGATCGGGTGATCAACCCTGTGGCTGTGCGCCTGAAGCTGCCCCAGTCCCTCAAGGTCCATCCCACCTTTTATGTCTCCTGCCTCAAGCTTGTCTGGATGAGTCCGTTCATTCCTCCTCTTCCGCCTCCTCCCCCTCCCCGTATCATCGATGGGGGCCCTGCCTAAACCGTTCGGCGCATTCTGGATTTGCGTCGCCGGGGCCGCGGTGTCCAGTACCTGGTGGACTGGGAGGGTTACGGCCCGGAGGAACGCTGCTGGATCCCTCGTCGACAGGTCCTGGATCCCACCATGCTCAGGGCTTTCCATCGCCGGCGGCCGGATGCCCCTAGTGGTCAGTGGTTGATTGTTTGCTTCAGTATACAGGTGTCTTTTATACAGGTAACAAACTGATATTAGAAGCACTCCCTTTAAGACTGTGCTGCTAATCTCAGCTCATTACCTGTATAAAGGGCACCTGCGAGCCAGAAAACATTCTGACTGAAAGGGGATCAAATAATTGTTTACCTCATTAAAATGCAAATAAATGTATAACATTTTTGACATGCAGATGTGTTTGTTGACCTGTCTCTTACTGTTCAAATGAACCTACCATTAAAGTTATAGACTGATTGTCTCTTTGTCCATGGTCAAAAGTACAAAATCAGCAGGTGATGAAATACCATTTCCCTTACTGTATGTAGGCCTGTTCGTCAGTGGTCTGAGCCATGCCTCTTGATCTACATGTAGAAGGCATGAAACATTTTGCATCCAACAGGGTCCATATGCTGTTTTTGCATTACTGGTCTGTAAACCAGCTCCAACACACTAAATGTTTAGCTGTGAAAAAGAAAGATATAATACAAAAAAATATTTAATTGGGTTAATAAATACAATACAAATGGAATGGTAACAAAAAACTAAAACATAACTAAAATATATTTTGATAAGTTTATAATGTTACAGATATTTATCATTGAAATGTTCATGATTTATTAAAAAATGAACAAGGGAAAGCTTGCTGGATGTTGAATTTCTTTTCCCCCAAACTTTTCTAAAGCTTACACTTAACCCCAGTTTGCTAAAACTATTATCCTTTCTATTGCTTCTGTCTACAAACCTCTTCTTCCCAAACGCTGTACCCTTGGGATTAAACAAACACTAAACAGCGTTCTACCATCTGAAAAATATATCCAGAATCAAAAGCCTGGTGTCCCATAAAGACCAAGAGAAGCTCATACATGCTTTTATCTCTAGTAGGGTTGACTACTGTAATGGCCTCTTAACTGGACTCCCTAAAAAGACTGTAAAACAGCTGCAGCTCATTCAGAATACAGCTGCTAGAATGTTAACCAGGACCAAGAGGACCGAGCACATCACTCCGGTTCTTAAATCTTTGCATTGGCTTCCGGTCAGTTACAGAATAGACTTTAAAGTGGTGCTTTTAGTTTATAAATCTCTGAATGGTTTAGGACCCAAATACAGCAGGGCTCTAAGAACTCAGGTCAGCTAGTAGAGCCCAGAGTCCAAACTAAACATGGAGAAGCTGCGTTTAGCAGTTAGGCTGTACACAACTGGAATAAACTACCAGAAGATCTTAGAGGTTCACCAAATGTGTCCATTTTTAAATCCAGGCTAAAAACACTACTCTTTGCACGTGCCTATGACTGAGCTCTCAAACGCAACCCCACTGTGAGCCTATTTTTATAACAGCACTGTTTAGTATTAAAGTTTTTCTAGCTTCCTTTGTTTTATATTCTATTTCTATTTTATTATTCTGTGTTATAGTTCTTCTAGCTTTCTTTATTATTTATGCTGTTTTTATATTTCTCTTCTTAATTTATTGTGTTATTAAATGTACATCCTGCTATATTTTACCAATTGTAATGCAAGTTCTGGTGCTAAAAGAGGAATAACCTCTGTGTAAACTGTTTCTGATTTTATTGCATTATTTCTATTTTCACTGTAAAGCACATTGAATTGCTTCTATGTATGAATTGTGCTATATAAATAAACTTGCTTGCTAAAACCATATGCTGAAATAATGAGAACGGGTTTCTGGGCAATGTATTGTGGAGGGGGGACTCTTAAGGTCTATAAAGATAGGAACCTCTCTGTCTGCCATGTCAGACACACCTGCCCTGCTGGACAGGAGAGATCTTAGTCAATTGCCATGGGGACACGGTGGTGCGCTATTCCTAGAAAACCTGGCAGCAGGAGGAGGATGGGACCCTGAATTTCCATTCAGTTGGGCTGTATGACATTTTATTTTATCATCAACCAGAAGAAAATGGTCTGTGTCGGTGGCCAGGCAGAGGTGGGAAATAACAAAGTGTTGTCTGTGTTGAAAAATTATCTGTTTTTTTACAACAAAAACCTTTTAAACACATTTCTTTTTAAAGAAACATTTTATTCTCTTAGCATTAATGCCAAATTATGATTTTTTTTCCTGAATTATATTTTACAAATAATTTTATCCAAATAATTTACACATTTTCATATAACTCTTAGTTCATTTAAGTAGTTTTAAAATGTTTCTGTTCCACTTCAGGTGCCTGTGTCAGTTTGCAGTCAGAGCTGTCCCCCAGGTACTCGTAAGGCTGTACAGAAAGGAAAGCATGTTGCTGTTACGACTGTATACCGTGTGCTGAGGGACAAATCAGCAATATCAGTGGTTTATATATTTAAATACTGTATATATATACTGTTTTTCTTCTACCACTACCTAATGACAAACAAATGTAAAAGCCCATCACACAAGTTGCCCCATGGAATTTAATTAACAAACGTTTTAATCTTCTTACAGATTCTAATGTGTGCAATCATTGTGACTTGGAGTATTGGTCAAATGTGAACAGGGATCGCTTTGTTTTGAAACCTGTTGAATTCCTCCTGTTGCTCTTCTCCTTAACTCAATGTTTTCTGTGTTCTCTTATTTTCATTGACTGGCCTTCTGAGTGGTCCTGTATGCTGCGTCGTATAGCTTTTGGCATCAACTTCGTCTTCTGTATCTCTTGTGTTCTGGAGAAAATAGGGGTGTTGATGGCCTTCAGGGCTACACTTCCAGGCAGTAATGTCATGAAATGGTTTGGGCCTCCACAACAGAGATTCAGTGTTTTAGCTTTCACTCTCATACAGGTCCTGATCTGTGTAATCTGGTTAACAATCTCTCCTCCATTCCCCTGCCTGATAACTTCAACAAGGCCAATTTCATCATCCTCAGCATGCTGATATTCTGTTCAGTGTGGATCACCTTTATCCCAACATGTGTGAGCTCTCCTGGAAGGTTCACTGTGGCTTTACTTTTCATATTTACCCAAAAATGATTCATTATTTTACTGAGGCCAGAGAAGAACACCAAGAAACATATTATGGGTAAAACGTCCAATGATATACTTGAACATTATTAAATGAACATACCGTAGGATGGGATTCTGATTCCAAAACCATTTACATTTAATACTGATGTCTGGCCTGCTGTATTTCACATATTTCAAGAAAACAAAGAAACAATATTTTAAACAAATGGAGTGCTCCACATTTTGTTGTGTTATATACTTAATGTAAAAGTATTTTTATTGTACCATCAATCGAGACACACTACCCCATGATGAAAATGATACTTTGGTCTGGTAAGACCAAAATTATCTGTTAGACCTGCATGTCAAGCGCTACATCTGACAGAAACAAGGTACCGCTCATTACCTGGCTAATTCCAAAGTTATGGTTGAGAATGGTTGTGAAACCATCACGCTACTGCAGAATTATCAGTTTCTCTGATTTTACTATTCATAGGTACTTGTTTGAGTACATTTTTTAATTCTATAATCAACATAACTCCCAAATAAAAATATTGTCTTTTAGAGTATATATTTGTACAAAATAACAACGGGTTAAAATAACCCCAAAAATATGCATTGTTTTCAGACCGAAACTAATGCAGAGAAGATACTAATGTTTTAACTTAGGAAGAGTTCAGAAATCAATATTTGTGGAATTCAAAAGTTGTGGGCAAGTTCTGTAAATTTAATGATGCAAATCCTCAAACAATCCATGATAATTCCAGGTTGTGAGGCAACAAAACACGAAAAAATGTCAAGTGGGGTAAATACTTTTGCAAGGCACTGTAGGTCTTGCCTGTGTCAGCATAAGATCGGAAGATTGAAAGTGGTTTAGAGCAGTGAGGAGGTTGGCTGTAAGTTTGAACAATCAAAAGAAATGTGTAGCCAGGAAACGGGTCTGCGATGTGTGGTTCTCTGTGTTTACTCAAGCCTGCGCGGTCTTTTCCGTGAAGGTTATTCTTGCTACCGACATTAGTAAGACGCATGTGTGTTATCTGGGTATAGGCTACTGAAAGAAATGTTATAATTACAGAAATCACACAGAATCGTTTAACAATGTTTCTCATAAAATTTGCAAACTACTGACAAAGCTTTTTAGCCATATAGCCAAATAAATTATTCATTTTGCCATTAAATCCTTCCAAAGCATTATACAGATTCAAATATTATTTGATATAGCATTATTTAAAGGGAAAATAAATTCAATTATCAACAAAGTTCAAACCTGTAGGTTGAACTAATTCAGCTGGTCTTTTATGGTCTTTAATTACAGGAAGACAAAGTTGTTAGCAAACTACTTGTAGCTACACAGGTCCAATTAAATAAGGCAACACATCATACAGATGTCGTTTGATGATTTATATTCGTCGTAAGACACCGTGAAAAATAAAATAATAAGTACACAAAATACAATGAGTTAAATATACTTCAGTCATTTTACTGTCTCAAACCCTCCCAGGTCCAGGGTGTTTTTGGCCGGATTTCACTACTTGCACATTTTGGGACCTAGAATCATTTCTGTAATAGATATAATCTATTATGATGCATCCTGGTGATCACATCCCCCTTGGCTACAAAAAAACATAAAACAGACTTCTGGGACACTATTTTGAAACCTCATCTCATGGAATGGCAAAAAAAAAGTTTTATGATACACATTTCTGCAATAGGGTATGCTCATTTATTTTGGAAATATTCATGAAGTTTTGTATGATTGCTATTTTCTGATATTTCCAGCCCTTTATAGTCATATTACAGTGTTTTAGTCTGAAACAAATGAATAAAACATTCCCCGCTGCCCTGGAGCCGCAGCCAGCGTCCCCCGCTGCCCTGGAGCCGCAGCCAGCGTCCCCCGCTGCCCTGGAGCCGCAGCCAGCGTCCCCCGCTGCCCAGGAGCCGCAGCCAGCGTCCCCCGCTGCCCAGGAGCCGCAGCCAGCGTCCCCCGCTGCCCAGGAGCCGCAGCCAGCGTCCCCCGCTGCCCAGGAGCCGCAGCCAGCG
>JACXGJ010015506.1:0-13400 GCA_016801105.1 Esox niger | reverse complement strand
TTTAAATAGCCATTACAAACTTCAGCTAACTTTAGCCGTAGATATAATGGGGGCATGTGATTGTCAAAAAAATTATATATATATATATATATATATCTCTTCTACAGAAGCGGTAGCACAAGGACTGAAATTAAAACCAGTTTATTCTGAGCAGTAGAGGCTTTGAAATGTAACACTCCTAAAGTATGTACAGTTAAGCCCAAAAGTATTCATACCATGCCAAATACTTAGCTATATTGAATTTGTATTTGACCGATAGGTTTCTTCTGGCTAAAAATGACAACCAAGTGACAAAACATAAGACATTGTGCTGGAGACAACTGAACAAAGTAACTTTATGTTTTTAGCCATGACTTGCAGTTGACTAATATCAGACTAGAGGATCACTGCTGTTCAGCTGTTCTCAATTAATATGTGATAAGAATGCTCTGGTGGACAATTTTAAATGGTATGGAAACTAGCATTTTCTCAAATTTGCAACCATTTCAAGGGGTATGCATGGGGTAGGCATTTTTTATGTGAACAAGAAACCATTGTTGTTATTGATTTATCTCTAGCATGATGTCTTACCGTGTTTTGTCACTTGTTTGTCATTTCCAGCCCGAAGAAACCTATTGGTCAAATACAAATTCATTATAGCTAATAATTTGGCATGGGTATGAATACTTTTTGCTTAACTGTACATGTCATAAGAAACTACTTTTCCATCAACTGCCATACTTTATATGTCAATGTTGTCATTGGCTAATGTTAGCAAAGTTTCTAAATATTAACTATCAATGTCTGCTAATAGGAAATGTACATTGGTTAAACAGAGTGAATAGTGGAATCCACTAGCATGTGTTAGAGAATGGGAATTGGTAGCATCAAAGAGCATGGTCCAAGTACAAAGTCTGGTGGCAATTTCACATTGTTATGTAAACATTTTGTTTTAGTTTTTTTCATATGTGGCGTTTTGATGGCTTATGCATCTGCATGTTAAAATATGATATTTCTAAACTATGCCTGATGGATTGACTTTCAAATTTCCCTTTAAAGGTAATTGCAATCGCAAGTTACTTCCATTGATGTTTAGTTTACACTGGTTAAAGTTTACAAGACAATGTAATGGCTTTTTAAAAAGAATATAGTTAGTTTTGGCTGCATAAAATTGTTTTAAGACTTCAGTATCTACAGACTTTATGGGACACTTGGTGGTGTCTTCTAGTCTTGCCTAAAAATTTCTAGTGCTTTAAATATGTATATTGTAATGCAGTAAATCTTTCATGAGTTTAGATTATTTGACAGTATAATTATACATTTCAAATCATTTATTCTGTTTTAAACTAGATATAGGTATGTATGCATACACTTTCAGTTGTATAGTTACTTCATAAAATAATTGATATTGTTTTTTCAAATGTACATCTGTACAGTTTTCATATGCCTTATTGGGCAATAGTTAAATGTGTAAATAAATATATGGACTACAATTGTTGTGCTGGGTTTTTCTTTTATCCAGTAGAAAGTATAACAGATTTGAAGGATGCCTGTAGGAGAGGACTCCACTTCAGCTAAAAATGTGACTGCTGATTGGTTGAAAGATATAACAAATTGTGGGAGCTGTTTTGTAAGTCTTCAGTGCAACCTTTGATTTTATTGATCATAGACGATTGCTGAAAAGGTTTATGGATTCACATGCTCTGCCATTTAATGGATTGAGTTATGTTTCTGATAGAACACAGGTGGTTTCATTAAATGCCTCAGCAATGCATTTCAGTTGTGGTGTACTGTAGGGCAGTTAGCATAGACCATTAACCTGGACTGTTATTATCAGTTTTTGAATGAGCTTACAATACCTTGAAAAAGTGTGTCTGGACTCTGATGGTTCGGTAGTGTAAATGTGTGCTGCCACTGAATGTATGAACTGACACACACTTACAGAATAGTTTGTTTTGGGATACTGGGAATAGATTTGTCCTAGATATCACAAAAGGCAAAGGTATTTCAGACAAATCAAATTTTCGACCCAAACACTTATCTAGAAGTATTATTGAATAATGTGGCAAGGTCAAAACATATTTACTAGTTTTGTTGCATCTTATTTTCTGTCTAGCTGTGGTCTGGTGTGGCAAAGAAGACCATAGGCGAATTGCAGTTGGTCCAGAACAAAGCAACATTCATGTGTTTAGGGTGATGTTGACTGCTTGTTAGCCTTTTGTGGCTCATACTTGACTGCTTCACTATTACTACTCTGGAAAGTGGAAAGTGTCGGTTGTGTTGAAGATGTCTATCTGCTTAAAACCCCTAGCACGCAATTCGGGTACTCATCAATACCACATCAGACATGCAACTAGTGGCGTCTTTACCGTCACAAAACTGAGAAAGACTGTGAGAGACAGTGTCAGCTAGAGCCATGACAACACGGACAACAAGGCTAGCAATAACACCAGAAATAAAACAACACCTAGTGTCAATACTGGGATTGTGAAGAGAGACAACAAAATTTGGTATTATGTATTGTATTTGCATTGTGGTTTTTATTATGCTGTTTTGCTGTTGTGAATATGTATACTGTTATCTTTTGTGTTTTGATGTGTTTTGTAGTTGTAACCGAGGAGGTTAATCATCGCTTTGACTGTTGCTAATCGGGATCCTTTTGAAGTGCCACAAAATAAATAGTTAAAATACCTGATGCATTTCATTGAGACTTTCATCAGTATACAAGCCATTTCTAATAATCACTCACATGAATTTGATTCAGGTTTGGTATTGCCTATGTATAATATGCAAATAATGCAGTATTAAATGCATTTCTTGTAGGTTGTGGATACATCCACCAGGGGGAGTATAACATAACAGCCTGTCGCTTGCTGAACCCAATACATGACAAACATTCCTTTGTGAGCATTGTGCAGTAGCATCGGTTTTGTACTTTGGTATACAGTTCACCTGTTTTGTCTCCTCACTGGCATATTATATGGTAATTTGAGCTCATATAATGTGCTTATAGTATGTATCAGCTTTCATTTAAGGGTATTTACCTCTGTGAACTGTGTTGGAATTACTGGCCCCTGGCCCCCGGCCCCAACCCCCCAACCACTTATCTCTTAGCACTGTCTTCTACATTGTGGTTTGTATTTGCTTGAATAAATGGAGTTGGCAAAACTACACTAGAAGGACTCAAAATATTACTTTGGCAGACAGCATATTGACTGTCATGTCTTTAGTCTATTTAAGTGTCTTACCGTATCATATCTATTTGAGCTTTGAGAAATGTCTCTCCTTTGAAGGGTTCCAGAGACAGACTAGATTAGGGTACACAGCCGCCTGCCCTAACGTGGGGAGATCCAGGAGATGAGTGATCCACTCAGCCTAGGCCTCCCATCCCCTGAGGACAGGAAGGTGAATGTTGATCATTACTCTGCTACCAATCCTTTCTCGCTCACTCAATTTGGTCTTTCCTGGCAGTTATGTACCAATACCTATACTGGATGAGGCCCCAATAATGACATGAATGGCCTCTTTGCCTTCATATACAGTGCTGTCCATATGTATTTGAACAGCGATAACATTTGTTGTTTTGGCTCTGTACTCCATCGCACTGGATTTGAAAAGGAACAATGAATGTAAGAGGTTAAATGTGAGGGAATTTACATCTGTGAACTGTGTAGGAATTATTGACCCCCACTCCTGTTTAAGGGGACCAAAATGACAGACTAAAGTCTGCAAACAGTTGACATCACCAGACTATTGGAATCTTCCCTGGTGATGCACTGCCATGCCTGCCATACAGCCATCTTCAGTTCCTGTTTCTTTAGGGGCATTTTTGCTCAGCTGGATTCAGGATTCATCATTGATTTGGCCAGTCGTGAACTTTCTTCTATATGGCCCTACTTTATGTTGATTGACCTGCAGAACTGCTGTCTGATGATTTTCATGGTATCTGGTTGGATCTGAGCAAAGATGATTCAGCACACTTGAGAATTAATTACATTATGAATGCAATTACACAAGATGTACAATACTAGTAAGCCTGTGGAAGAGAATGGTCAGATTATAGCTTATTGAAAAGTACCTAAATGATCCTGTAGAGTTCAGGAGCAGTGGAGAAATTAGACAAAGATTAACATGGAACAGTGATGGAAACAGGAGTTTGGAGAAAAAAGGATCTGTGAGCCAACTTCTACCACCTCTCCTGTGAAACATGTTGGAAGTAGTGTTATTGCTTGCCCATGTATTGCTGCAACTGGAACTTGTTGCTTTTTTAAAATTCATGGTGTTACTGCTGACAGCAGCAGCAGGATGAATTCTTAAGTGTACAGAAACATTTTGTCTGCCAAAACAGGCATGAACTGAAGATTGTTGCAGTACAGGCCTGACAGCATCACCAGGAAAGATGATACCAAATGTTCACAGACAATCACTGCATGCAAATGATGAAGTACTTAACCCGATAATATTACATGTTGTGCTGTTAATATTTTGATAGCCAAAAAAGGGGCAAAATTTACTAAATACAGTCTACACTGTAGTCATTTTATCATTTGAAATCCTAAGTGCTGGAATATAAATATTTTTACACGGTCACATATTTCTGTATTTTGTAGTTACATTTGTAGAAAACTACATTTGTCAATCTAATAAGACTACTCAACTACCAAACCCACAATGCATTCTCTAGAATTGCTGGCTGGCTGGCTAACATAATTCATACCTTTGTGCTTGGTAGCTAGAAAACATTCCATACTACCAAAACCAATATCTGCATGTGAATAGTATTATAGTATTAAAATTAACCATATTAATTTATCAATACCAAGTCTTTGGGAATGAGGTTGTTATAGTAATGACCAAGGAGTGGTTGTGCATTCAAGGAGAAATAGGAAGCGAGCAGGCAACTGCTTTGTCATCCCCCACCTCAAGTGGCCTGAATGTTTATCTATGACCAATGTTCCCGCTAAACTTTGCCTGTGCCCAGCCGTGCACACTCTCAAGGGATGTAGTGTAGAATGCCTGGTTACATAGACACAATTAAACTTTGCAAATTAGCCCTATTAGTTTGTATTATTCAACTAGATTTGTATATTTAAAAAATCAAGACTTTGCTCTAATGTTATTTAAATCCACAGAGTATCAGCATTTTATTCAACGCAACAAACCAAACCAATCTTTCTTGCCAGAAGAAAGCCTGCACTCTCATCTGACCATAATCAAAGTTTCAGTGACATTTATGTCTTGTGTTGATTTTTATGTCTGAATGAAAGTTTAGTCTTTTTCCTGGCAATACATCCAAACACCATTTGAGTATGAAGGTGGGGTCTAATCGTGGTTTCTGAGCCATGGTTTTTAACCAACTTCTGCAATTCACCAACTGTGATTACTGGAGAAATGTTTACCTCTCTAACCATGCAGATAACTGTGCTTGGGGGGCAACTACATGTCTTTCCCAGGCAAGTTTATCCTACCTCCAGATTATAACGTCCTTGTTATTGCCATGTATTGGGAATCATTATTGCCATATCTGCAGCATTTTAATGTAGCCATTGTTTAATTGATGATGGTTAACACCATTTTGTTTCCTAAAATTGTTTTTTTCTGACCTACTGTTGTTTGGCATAGCAATTTTAACATCTATAACATGGGGAAAAAAATGGGTGGACGGAACTTTTTTTTAAAGAATTACAATAAAAAATGTCTATGAGCATTTGAATTAGCACAGAATAGCAGTTCCCATATTTTCAATCATTTTGGAGGTGACTGTAAATGACTTGGAAATTATACTTAAACCCTTCTCCAGGTGCTTTTGAGATCTAATTGGTTAAAATGTAATATCGTCAGGTAATAAAATTGTTCAAATCCTTTGGGCTTAATTCAAGCATAATTTATATATTGGTGTAGCTGTGTTAGAAGCTGCTGTTTGGCTAAAATATGCCAAGGCCCAGAGGTCAGAGCAGCATCCCCTTTCATCTCCACCTCCCCATCGCCTCTTTCCTCTTTCAGTTTTCCCCCAATCTGAATGTTAACCATGTGAGACTTGAGTGCTCAGAATACCTCACAGTCGTTTGTGCCACTATTTTTCATTATACTAACCTCCCTAATCCCTTCTGCTTTAATGTCCAAAACCTACCATAGACTTCCCCACCACTGAGGTGTTATATGACTCCATCATATAACACCATCGTCGGCTCCTGCTCAAGGATGGGTTCAGCCAGTCAATGCCGATGGATTAGCATTCATTGTACCGGGGAAGAGAGGGGGGGTCCTCGTGAAACCACCCTGACATGCACAACCACAGATAATGGTGGAGAATGTTCCGGCGGAATAAAATGTCATATTTTGCAACTCATTTGCAACTCCTTTAATCCAATGTAAAGACAAATGTATTTACTATGCCAAAATGAAATTTAAACAGAACAGAATACACTTATGCTGCTAAACATAATATTTAGTGACTTGTAACATACAGCATAGTAAACATGTCATGGGGGAATATAGTGGGTGAGGTCCAGGCCAATTCTCTTTAGCTCCCCTTACACTTGCACAGGGAGAATATGTGCACAAAATGGCGCAGAAGCAGTTAGCTCAAAGTTGCAATTAGACAGGCATTATATAAAGGATATTCAGATAACAAGGGAGCAGCTACGCATCAATTAGGTCACTGGGCGTCTTTGTTGAAGAAATAATGAGATTTTTTGATAAAACAAAATGTGCTTCCTTATTATGATGACCTAATGAGTTGTCCAGTATGTGGGAAAGTCTGTGGTCGTGCGGTCCCCCTGCACCTGCAGCTCTGCTCCGCGCCGCTACTGTGCAGTGGAGGTCCCCATATTTGATGTGAATCAGCCACCCAGTGTTTGTATTCAGCTGGAAATGAATGTTTAATTACCAGAAAATGCTATCAGCATTTTGCCCCACACAATGAATGGCACATAGAGCTCATTGAGGTTATCAACAAGGGGCCCACTGGTCAATTGGGTCATTGATTTGGATTGTTTGACAGACCCGGAGGATCAAGTAAAGTTCAAAAATCCTAAGTAAAATTGAGAAGTTTGTCACAGAATCTGTTGGAAAGGGCTGTCAGAAGTGATTAAAGTGCATGAAAGGGCCCAGCGATCAAACGGTCAAATCCCCCGCTGCAGATTTAATTAAAATTTGCATCCCTTTGTTCCTGACTCCTCATGAAGCATGATCTGATTACAAGGGTGAACAGTTACAACGGGGAATTGTATGCTTATTTGTCTAACAAAACTGAACTTATTTTTTTAAGTCTGTGTTACAGATACCATTACAAATAAAATGTCATTATATATATAAATATATATATATATATATATATATATATATATATATATATATATATATATATATTTGAATATTTAAATATATGTATTATCTTTTTAAAAGCAGAGTGGTTAAATTCACATTACATTGGTAAAAATTGTGAAGTCTGTAATGTAGCAGAGACTGTGCTGCCTCATTAATTGTGAGGCACCTAGCCCTCTGACCTTTCTGATGTAGGGTGATAGGCCAAACGGGAGGAGGTGATTGGCCAGCAGGTTTAGCGGGTGAATGTGCCACCACTGGTGTCTACAAAAAGAAAAAAACCCATACAGCCCTTCTCTCTGTTGTCAGGTTCAATTATTGCATGATCCTCTATGCTCCTCATGCTTGTTCCTTGTCCTTTCCACTGTATTTCTGTTAAACTGCTAATATTTTCAATCACCACTTTATTGTTAATGGTTAAGTTACAGTATACAATATATAATCTAATTTTCTATATATTAGAAATAGGTTAGATTCAGTAGTGTTTATTGAGGGCTTTTACATTAGAAATTAAACTCTTGAAATGTCCATACATTTACATTCATTATTGTGCAGATATTATATTGAGTGTTTAGCTGTATATCTGGTGACACATCTGAAGTCTGTACACACATCTTTTACATGGCTGTCATTCAACTTTTCAAACTCCAGCAGGAAAGCCATTTTTAAATATATTATAATGTGGGTAATCAATTCTTAGCCTATGAAGTCCTGCTGGTTTTTTACCTCATCATTAATGGCACCCACCAGTTGTCCCAGGTAGAAAATCACTCCCCGATTAGAGGGTTGAAATGGAAAAACGGAATGGAACTCTCTTTCCAGGTCCAGAGTCGAGTTTGAGGGAAATTTCACTGATGATCTAATTTATTATGTAATTCCTTATGTGCCATTAGAATCTGTAAAACTAGTGCTGCCACGTTTAGAAAATCGAATTTAACTTAATTTTAAGAATTATGATTGCATTATGTGTAACACGGGAGCAATTGAAAGGGAACAGGGAAAATTATTTGAACCAATGTGAGGGCTCAATAGTTCACTCAAGAGTGAATTCAAACATAACAATGTTTGGCAGCTTTTGTACAGTACAAGCATATTTGTTTAGTTTGGAACACAGCATTGCACCACCCCAGTTCATCACATGGGCCCAAAAATGTGTAAATGACCCCTGTCATAAACAACTTTCTTTAATACCACTACCAAGTTAGTAAGGTATCAGGTACCAGGGCCTCAAGACTGGGACGGACAGAAACCTACACAGTTTTTACCCACAACCTATAATGCTGTTAGACCATTTGGAATTTATTTATTTGGAATGTCTACCAGGCAAATTGGATTTGTCTGTCTTTAGTATTGACTATGTCCACACACACATACACAATATAATCTACTCACACATACATATACACACCAACACACAACATGTATAACTCAAATATACAGTACACATTTCACACATCACATATTTTGCATTATTGCTGCTTCAATGTATTATATATTCACTACTCCTCACTATATGTACATTTGTGAATTTAAATGACTTAAACCCCACAAACTTGGTACTAGTGGTCTCTGTAAATAGCCATGTGATTGTTGTTCTTATCATTTAGCATATTTTGAAGTAATACAATTATTTCTTACTTTCCCAGGCAATTTTGAGAAAAATATTGTATTGTTAATGTTTCTAGAAAGTAGTCATTTGCTGTTCAAAAGCATTTCTTCACAATTGCCAGAAATTGGGGTTTCTGTTCAGCACAAGTCAGGGTCTGATGTCATGTCTTTTTTACCTGTCAATCAAACATATTGATCTTAAAAATGTACACAGTATGACATGAATTTTATGATTTGGAAGTGTGAAGGAATCACATGTTTTGCTTGCTCTTATTACACCTATGCTGTATTTATAGTAATTCTCAATGTCTTATTGTTCAAAATATACATATTCCTTTTTATTTACAGATTTTCCTTACTTAGTCAATACATTTCTCTTAACTGCCTTCAGTCAAACTGACACAGCACTATATGAGCTCTGCAACATTGCTGTTTTGTCATGTCACAATAGGTGCTTCTTTATGTCCTAATCTGCCATTTGCAACTTATATTCAAGTTCAAGTACAAAGACTTAATATATATTCAGTATGTCTGCAATAAATATACTTACGATGATCAAATACAAAACATTTAAATACAGCTCCAGAAAACATTGAGAGACCACTGCACCTTTTACTTTCCTTTCGAAAAAAGTTGAAAAGAAAAGTATTGTGTGAGGAACAGATGTGTTCAATTTGCAGTGGGCTTTTAATTTTAACCTATCTGTTCCTCACTCAAAACCTTCCTTTTTGACTTTTTTGGAAAGGAAAAAAAGGTGCAATGGACTAAAAATCTTTTCCAGAACTGTATATTTTAAATCTACTTATTTTGTGTTTTATTAGTATTTTTGTATATTTCATGCAAAAAGTTGTTAAAAACTATATTCTTAATATATTACTTAAGGGGCAAAACAAATATACTTAAAAGTTTATTCGTGTATATTTTTCAGAATTCAAATTACAGTATACTCAAATTCAATTAACTTGAATGATCAGTAATATTAAAATGAGAATTACATTATTTTCTATGCATGTATTTACTTTGTGTATCTAGTATATATTTCTAAATAGACTTCACTGGGTATTGTGAACAGGTATTTGACAAATGCATTTTCTTACCTAATGTCAAAATACACTTAACACAGCAGTTGTACTTGGAGCAGCAAACTACACATAAAACAAATATGCACAAGTGGTATTATCTCTTTTTGATATTATTAATTTGAAAAGTGAACAAAGTGAGGAACACAAATCTTCTGCTACAGAAAATAATGGTGGAATGTATTTTCTTTATTTATTTTGTGAAAAGTGAAATAAAACCTTTTCTGCCATAATCACTGATTGTCATTGTGGGTTTTCTCTGTACCTGTCTAACCCGAACCCTATTCCATCTAATAGTATATGTTTAATTTCTGTGTTAAAGTGTACTGATTATATACATAATATAGTATACTTAAGATACTCTAGAAAAGTACACTTCATATTTGAAAATACATTATTTGCATTTGTAGTATAGTTAAGCATACTTCAGTATGCTTATATATCCGAATATAATGTTTTTTATTTTGGACATTTATGACACTTTATAGTAATTTTTCAATGGACAAGGTGTGAGGTCAATATTACGAAAGTTAAAATAATACGATTTCATCAATTGAAATGATCCATTGAGGGGGAAAGAGGTATCTGTTGTGAAGAACGCTCTGAACTCTAAAATATTGACCCTTCCTTGTTCATTTGCGTCATCATAGTCAATCATAACACATCAGAAATGAGTTCACTATTCAAATGCAAGACAATTGACCTTCTTCACCATAGAGCTGTCACAAGGCTTCATCCAAATTGAGGCAATTAGCAACTATGTGTCTCTCCATTAAGCTGAGTGTCTCCACTGTGCGCTAATGACAGCGCTGGGACATGGCCTAATCAGTTTTGCGGTCCCCCAGAGTTCATGACCATCTCTGACTGGCTTAGGGAGAAGCCAAGCATACCGCTCTCACAGCGTCCAGCACATTCAGTCCAGGGCAGCACAGAGTTCAGTGTCGTGGCCTGCCTGCAGTGCAAGTTAGCCCCATGTGCTGTTAGAGCCGCTAATGGACCTTTGGCAATTTACATTTTTGGGGGTATTTAGTTGGTTTACTGAGCCAGTAGACTGCATGTGTTTTCAACTCTTGTCACTGACAGTTTACTATAAATTGTTGTTTCCCACCATTTGTCCGAGTATCCTGTGAGCAGTGTATGACGAATGAATAATAAATGTCGACTCATAGCCTTTACTTTCACACATGCTCAGGCTAGTTGCCAAATAGAACTCCACACAGAACACACTACAAAGACTTCTCAGATGCAGCTGCAAACAATTGGGTACATTATCTTGCTCCAATCATCTAAATGTGATTTTGTGCGTGACAAATAATTTAAGATACTATGATAAGACCAATATCTAACAAATGTCTTAATTATAATTGTGCCATTAATGCTAAACTATTAGCACTTGGGAAATAAACAGAAGCATGGATTACTGAAACTGGCTATACTGGGTAGTGAAACCAATATAGAGAAACCAAATAAAAACGGTTGTGTATCTCTTTGAATTGTGGGATAAAAAACTGTAATATTAACCATGTAATTGTATTATTTAAAATTAATTATAATGCAGAGCCAAAACAATATTGGGTAAATGTCCTGGTCTCATACCAATCAATATTATTTATATTCATAGTAGGGGTGTCGTGATATACCGGCATTGACGATAATTGTGATATTAAAAAAATTAAATACTGATATCATGTTAATAATACAGTATGATAATATTGTGTTCAAGAGGTGAAACTAAAGTTGTATTATTCCGAAACCCCTCTCGGTTTTCATTACCTTATTAATGTCGCCTATAGACAAGCCATGTATGTGCTTAAACAAGGAGACTGGACATATGCACTGGCATTGAACCCAGCTCGTTAGCCCCAATAAAACCCTTGAGGGTATACTCAAATACGCACCGTTTTTGTAGCACAATCACATTGAGAAAAGGACGTAGATTCTTTCCCAAAACTCCTCTCGGTTTTCCATAGCTTATTCATGGACAAACGATGCATTTGCTTAAATTACAAGTCTGGACCTATACCCTGGACCTATACACTAGTGTTTTTTATAGTAACACCATTCTGTAGCCTATTTACTAGGCAATTATTATATTTTTTTTCCAAAAACTCCTCACAGAAAGCATTAGGCCTTGTGGATCTTTTGTTTATCAGTTCATCTGGTAAACAATCCATTTCACTATCCATTAAGTGTCGTTTTTCGTTTTGTATGCTTTTATTTTTCTATTTGTACAGATATGGTTACGAACGCTCTCCACCTGTGTACCCTTGTATATTGAGTGTAATTCATTTGCCAAAAAAGAAGAAAAATACACATTCAACTAAGCTGAAGGTGAATTTGACTAACAACATTTGTTTCCTATTTCTTTTCTATAGATATTGCGATAATATCCGTACTGTGAATTATTTCAGCAACGATAATCGTGAAGTGAAAATCGGATACCGTGACAGCCCTAATGAATGCATTTGGACCTCTGTTTATTTTGATTGCATTTGAATTACTGATTTGTTAAAGGGCTGGTAATTGGATTTGTGCTTACAGTTCTTGAACTTCTGTAATTTGGTCAAAAATAACTTTCCACTTCAGAGAATCAGTTCTTTAGGCAGGCAACTTATGGATGATATGGAGGAGGACCATGATGACGCAAGCATATTAAAATGTGGTGCCCCCCTGAGTTTGTGGACCAGATAAGGGACAAGCACACTTAAGGCAGAGGTACGCTAGCTAGGAGAAGTGTTTCCAGATCTTATTAAATTTGGTTAAATTGTCAGTCAGTGTTTGTTTTATTACCAAATTGAGACTGTATGAGATTAGTATGAGATTTTATTAGGGCTTGGATAATCTGATGAAGGTTCGTGAAGACTGGATGTTCACAGGCATAAAAGCTTTTGTGCTTACAAAATTTAAAGTAAATGTATACTCTGCAAGACAGTATGCTCTGCAAATAGAATGGTGGGCACATGAAAGATGGTTCATAAGTGGCTTGACGAAGGTGTGATAAAAGTGTTTTAATATCAGACAAGTAGAAAGAAGTCAGACAGGAGATATTACAGATCAGTGTCATAAGGAACCGTGTAACAGTGCAAGAATCAACGTCCCTGGTGATAAAAAAACACAGGTGCAGGACTGCTTCTCGAACAACATCACAAAGACAACTTATACAAATCACACCTGGATGGGAGGAATACACCAGTGGACGTTTTCCTCCCATTTATCAAGTATACACCAGTGGACGTTTTCCTCCCATTTATCAAGTATACACCAGTGGACGTTTTCCTCCCATTTATCAAGTATACACCAGTGGACGTTTTCCTCCCATTTATCAAGTATACACCAGTGGACGTTTTCATCCCATTTATCAAGTATACACCAGTGGACGTTTTCCTCCCATTTATCAAGTATACACCA
>JACXGJ010015504.1:0-13410 GCA_016801105.1 Esox niger | reverse complement strand
GTCCTGCCGGTGGTTAGTACGCTGGTGTCCTGCCAGTGTCCTGCCGGTGGTTAGTACGCTGGTGTCCTGCCAGTGTCCTGCCGGTGGTTAGTACGCTGGTGTCCTGCCAGTGTCCTACCGGTGGTTAGTATGCCGGTGTCCTGCCAGTGTCCTGCCGGTGGTTAGTACGCCGGTGTCCTGCCAGTGTCCTGCCGGTGGTTAGTACGCCGGTGTCCTTTCAATCCATGCCATTCCAAGCCGTGTCCAAACCATGCCAAGCTGTGCCAATCTATGCCAAGTTGTGCCAATCCATGCCAAGCCGTGCCAATGAATACCAAGCCATGCCAAGCCGTGCCAATCTATGCCAAGTCGTGCCAAGCAATGCTGAGCCTTTTTCCTTGTTTCAAGGTGTCATCAAAGTGACCGGAGTGTCAGGAGTCAACCATAATGTCACTCTCTGTTTCCCTCTAGCATGTCAGACATTATGTTAACGAGGAAACAGATGGAAGCTATTTAAATGACTGAAAATATAGAGACAGTCCAGGTCTTAGATGGACTGATGTAGGGTGGGGGTGCGAAGGCAGTTCTCTGAACAGATCCCACCTAATTAGTCACTATGGGGCCCTACTGTTCCTCTCAGAATGTCTTAACGTTGAAATGCCATTAGATGTGGATAGTGAAAGGTTTGATGTGAGTGACTGCAATAATTGTGTGTCTGCTTTCAAATGACATAATTGTAAAACAAACACAATACACATTCTCTTTCTGTAATTGTACCCGGTTATAAATACGGTAAATAAGGCGTTAAACTTCAACAAAACTGCAAAGGAGAATAAATCATAACCATTGAACAATGAGACGTGGCTCAAGCAAAAAAAGCGATAATAACGATTACAGACAGGGAACCTGTTTAGGTGAAAGCACTATTGGTGCTTTGATTGCTGGCAAAAATCTTGTGTATCCCTGAAATTTTGGCACTTGGTATACTCATGTGACGATCTGGACAGAAGATTTATTTTTCACATCGATGATACAAAGATACACTGTGCCTTCAAGACAAAAATAGCCAATGATCTAAATTAAAGCAATAATGAGATGACCATTGAATTTCAAACCGAGCTTGTGATTATTGGCTCCCAGAGTGAGACAGACAAAGATGAACCGTTCCTTTGTCTGGATGCTGACGCCATCCCAGCTTTCCCCAGAGTCAGAAATGTAACAGCCATTTTCGTTTAAATGCATTTGAAGCTCACATTTGCAACATTCAGAAAGTGTCATTTATCCACCTGTGTAACATTACTCAAATCAGGTCGCTCTTGTCCCCTGCCAAAGTGGGAAAGCTTCTTCACGCTTCGGAAATATCTTGACTTCACTGAAAGGCACTGCTCTGCCAGGTGATCCAGAATATTCTTGCAAACACCACAAAATTCCACATTGCCCTTTTTCCCATTAAACCTCCATTAGCTTCATGTTCATTAAAAAGTAATGTTTTTTACATCCAGGGTAACACACCAGCAGACAGGACACGTGTACATCTCTGAGGAACATCTCCAAAACCTCCAGCATCTGAAGTCTCACGTTGACCCTGGTCTCTGGAAGAATATACGTGCGTGTGACAAAGACGCAGCTTCAATGGCTTTGCGAAAAAAATAAATATCGAGAGCTTTTATGAAGAGCTTTAATGTCTGGCTTTTAAAAGTCTATCATTCGCATTAGTGGGAAAAGGATATGGTGGTCAATGGTGATTGACAGTTTTATTTAAAATGTGTTTTTACGCAAATATATTTTATCTACAGAATAAATATTGACTACTGTCTTTATCATCACCATTATTTATAATACTATATTTATCATACTGCACTGTTAAAAGAGCTGAGACCTGCCACATCTGCTATACTGTGCATAAAACCCTAAAACCTAATAGTCAGACAATGAACAGATCAGAACTTGACGTTTTTGATTGAATTGAGTCCTACTGTAGAAACCACCTCCTAATGTGCATTTTCTTTACTCCAGGAAGATAAAATTTGCAGCCGACAATTTTCTCCTGATTTTATTTATGAGACCGACAGGTCTTATTTAAGGCAGGAGGACAGCACGCAGCTCCAGCTCATACTCTGACCGGGCTCTTACTGGAGTCACGTCCCTGCAGCACAATCCCTGCTTCCCAAAGGTCTCTTACTGACACACAACGTACGACGGAGAAGTTGGAAACTGTGAAGAGGTGGGCGGGAAGTGCCAGCAGGGCAACGTCTTTTCAATTGGTGCACAAAGCAGGAGCTGCTCACACTCTCTGACCCCACTGAATAAAAACACCAGACCTCGAATGACTGGAGTTCATTTCAAAAGAGTTTTTTTTCCTCTTCTTTCACCGACTTCTCTGAGAGTTCAGTCCGAAAATAATTCCTGTCACAATTCTCTTTCGGCAGCTGCTGGGAACTGAATGGGAGTTTGATTTGGGCAGGGCCACACAGTATTCCTGCACATTCAAAGACTGAGCTTGAAAGCAAAGTCTAGTTAGTTCAAATTAGCATAATACCTATGTGCTCAACGTTATCTTAAGTGGAGGGGTTTAAAATAGTCTCTCCTTGGCTTACATGAAGAGGAATAGAATTTATATGTAAATCCATAGAAATAGAAAGATCATGTTCCTTTATGGAAGTACCTACTAAAAGTCTAAAGTTGACACAGACCTTGTTCTTGCCCTCCAGGTAAATCCATTTTATTACCATATCATTATCTTCTGTTCGTGGAGCGCTCTTCTAAAAAATATGCTTTGCTTGCGTTAATTTGTGTAGTACAGTATAATGTGTTGAACTACAAAAGAGCTTGCATTTCACAACTTGCCTTTGTTTGAGAAGACACGCAATCAATTGCCAGATTTTTGTTCTGTTATTTTGCCCTCTTTAGATGTTTTTTTCAGTTCCCTGTACATATTAGGCCTTTTGAGACTTAAGAGAGTTTGGTGTGGTAATTTATCACACCAAAGAAGCCTTCAACACAAGAAAAATCTCACTTAATTTCAAAGGTCAGACTGGCAGGGGTCTTTGCTGAGGAGTGCTCTGGCCCTCAGCATTTTAAAACAGCCCTCTGAATCCATCCTTTATAATTCTGAATTCAATTTCACTCTCTTTATTGCGTTACTGGCCCTCACTATCATTCCCGAGACATCTCTGGGCTGACATGGCATTTTGAGATGATTTTAATATCCACAATTATTCTGGCATTAGCGAGGCACTCTGTGTGGGCCTAAACCAATCACCTTTCATTCCACCTGCTCCCCCAGTCTCGGAGTGGAGGCAAAAATAGAACTTGTAGGGGATATTAGCTTTTCAGTACTTGGTAAAAGCCTCAAACAAGTTGTGCATCCCATGAGTGAAGCCTCTGAGACAGTAGACTGATAGAGCTAACAGAACCTGATTACCCAAGGTCCATAGTGAGAGGCGTCACCATGAAATTGGACTGTGGGATTTTGTTAAAATATTGAATCACAATTTTTATGTGCAAGTATGGCAACTGCAATAGGATCTGTTGCAAACAGTGTAGATTAAGTCACTTCTAAAATTTGAAATAGATAGTTATCATAGCCTACATAGTGCTAACTGAATAAGAAAAATGTAAAGTTTTACAGAGCTTCCGAAACACATAATACTTACTACAGGTCTCAGATACAACATGTGTCTTAAACATTGTAGTCATTTGTACTCATTTAATATAATGGCAGTCGCTACATTTGAGCCATTGCCAAGTGTTTGGTAAACCCCTGAGCAAAGTTTTCTCTCATATCAAATATGTTTTTAAGCACAGAGCTGGAAGTCTTTTTTATCATGCGAAACAAAAACTTGGAGCCACACGCTGGTTTAAAACAGACCTTTCTGCTAGCAATTGCTCTTTGAACTTAGATATTGGAAAAGTATCCAGTATTTGAACAACGAAATGTAAAAAGCCAAGAAACTAAGTCTAACTTAAAAATTACATTCTGCAAAATATATCTAGCATCAGTCCACTTCGCAGGCGGCCTGTATTATGCAATATGTGGCTACCACTTCTGTTTCATTGCATACAATTAATGGATTAGTCCAGGTATTAAAGCAATCTAAAAAAGTTCTAACAGATGTTCTGTTTGCTATGAATACCAACAAGCCTTGTGTCAGTTTGTTTTTAATGCTGAAAATCGCTAAATATGGAAATTTGGATAAAGCACAATATCGCAATTCAATCATAACTTATTTAACAGAGCTGCTGTGCCATGAAACGTTAGTGGTAGAACAGTGATGGTGTAAGAGTAGTAGAGGAAAATGGATGGTGGAACAGTATTAGAGGAAAATGGATGGAGGAACATTAGTAGAGGAAAATGGATGGTGGAACAGTAGTAGAGGAAAATGGATTTTGGAACAGTGTTGGTGGAACAGTGATGGTGGAACAGTGGTGGTGGAACAGTGGTGGTGGAACAATGGTGGTGAAACGATGTTGGAACAGTGTTGGTAGAACAGTGGTGGAGGAACAGTGGTGGTAGAACAATGATGGTGGAACAGTGGTGGTGAAACAATGTTGGAACAGTGTTGGTGGAACAGTGTTGGTGGAACAGTGATGGTGGAACAGTGATGTTGGAACAGTGTTGGTGGAACAGTGATGGTGGAACAGTGATGTTGGAACAGTGTTGGTGGAACAGTGATGGTGGAACAGTGATGGTGGAACAATGAGGAAACAACGTTGGTGAAACTGTTTTGAGGAAAACGTGGCAGTGAACAGCAGGGAAATCACTCTGACGTTTAACCTCTCTGCTTTAAAAACAGCAAATGTGTCGCAACAGCAAATCTGGTTCAGATTTGGAAAAGTAGAAAGGGAGAGAGGAAGAGTAGTAATAGGCAATCGATGCAGGGAGTAAAGAGACAGGAAGTGATAGAGGGAAACAGATAAAAGAGAGATGGAGGAAAATCTTGGCTGTGACTCTGATTCCGGTGGTAATGGAATGAAGGCTTCAGCAGCAGCACTTGACAGGTGCACTCCCCTGAGGGGTGGTCCTGTAGTCTGATAGTGTTGCTGTTGTGAAGTAGAAAACAGAGCTGGGTATAGTCCAAAAATGGTGATTCATGGTCCAGGCTTTAGTTTACAGCTGTTTTTACATTTATTCACCACAGGGTTTTGATCCTCACAATGTGGATACTTTTTTTTTTGGACCTACCTGGATAGCACCCGCTACAAAGAGACGGGCTGATAGATTTAGCATCATTTCCATAATGTCATGTAAACGCAATAAAATGTAACTCAACCTCAAGTCCCTCCTCCGGTTTCACGAAAAGACTGTGTGGATTTATGCTTAGAGACACAATGTTAGTTATTCTCAGTGTGACCGATATGTATTGATGAACAATGCATGATAACCATGACAAAGACCCAAACTATATTTTGTCATTCTTTTTTCAGTGACAGTCGGAGCTCTTTTCGTCAACCCCGGTATTCTCTCAGAAGCGCAGCTCTGCATGAGGTCGTGTTGTACCAGAGCATAGATCTATGCCAAATAGAGCAGATGTGCACTTTCACACAGAAACCACAGCTTGTTATGGAGACAGTGATCGCAATAGAGACGAAAGAGTGGCCAAATGCGTGCCAGAAAAAAATGTGAAAGGAGAAACATCTGTGTGAAGCGTATACTCATTAGACTAACGACGTGAAAGATAACGGCGTAGCTGAGAGGACGTGTCTTGCTGATGTTGAGGCTCACTTTTTGACGGACAGTTTTTTCCTGGCGGTTGGTCACATTTCTTTTTTTAAGAAAGACATTTTCTCCATTGATGTCCCAGTCCTCCTCACGTCTCCTCTGTCAACATGTTCTCCTCCAAGCTGTGCTATTTATTATTCTTTTTCCACTAGGAGAGATAGATCGGGATTTGGGCAATTAAGTATTTTATTCACTTTCCCATAGTCATAGGAACTATGTGTATGGGTGTCAGGGATACCCATGATGCCTTTGGGTCCAGCATGAAGGAAGTAAAAGGTACGAGCCAGATCTGTATAGTAGGGCCAATCTCGTCACACTTCTGTCATCGTATCCGTCGGTTCACACATGATACTCATAATCGTACTTGTGATCGAAAGTGTTCGTTTTATGCTGGAACCTTCTATGCTCTGCTGACTAACCCAGGTGCATTAGCATACTGCGCTATCACTCTGAGAGACTCCAAGTGCTTCGCTGTCCCTTCAGTGTTGCACATTGTTCATTGCAAATGTAATTATCCAGATATTCACTCAATCACAAAATACAGCTCTGGAAAAAATGATGAAACCACTGTACCTTTTTCTTTCCTTTCCAAAAAAGTCAAAAAGGACATTTTTGAGTGAGGAACCGAAGTGTAATGGTCTTTATTTGAACCCTTCTGTTCCTCACTCAAAACCTTCTTTTTCGACTTTTAAGGAAAGAAAAAGGTGCAGTGGTCTCTTCATTTTATCCGGAGCTGTATATTAACATGATATATTGGCATTATATTAGCATTTACTGCAGTCGAAGTGTAACATATCTGCCCGTAATATTTCACTCTCGGGAGACTTAAACGTTTCATTCACAACACTTATGCCACAACTTCTAGCCGATCAAATCTAAATAACTACATTTGTCATAATATTTACTGCTGTTCGCTCTGTTCATATGCCTGCGGAAGAATAAGTATTTACACTGGCTAACAAGCGTTACACGTCTCACTCAATGACATAACAACAGGACATTAGAAACTCGGCAAATAGGAAAATGGCATGAATGATCACATCAGCCACACAAGCTTTGCAGGATATATATAAAAAGCTGACATATATTACTGTCTGAACTTGTTATGCAGGGACTGTATTTTTAACCACTACACCACACAGCTATAAGTTTCCAAGCGTCAGTATTGCATCTTGACATTAGATTTTTATTTCACGCATTCATGTTACCCCAAGTTTGTTGAATGTTGAATGTTTTGCTAAACACCATTAAGCATTGTGTTAAACTGACTAACATTTCTTATTAAGTTTACCTCCACCACAAATAGCATCTGTGAATTGTGTGGCTTTTGCCACTGGCCGTTTTGAAAGCTTATTAGTAAGTAATAGGCTTACTAGTAACAATTTCTAAATTATATTCATAAGAATTGAGTAATTGCTATTGAGGCTGAAGATTAACTTTACATTGCCAACACCATTTTACTTCATGACACAACACCATTCATTTTTACAACACATATCAATATAGATGATGATAACTGACTTTTTGGTCAAGTGAATCGACGAGAGAATCATGGAAACAACTATTTTTGGGGGATCTTGTCTTTATTACCCCAAAAACATGCACGGACCCATTGAAAATCCACCAAAAATGTTCGCTATATAAACAGTTTTATTTTAGGCTTACTATCACATAGCTACTGAAGGTTGGAGCCAGCAAGTTTTTATATATCCCTACCCAAAAAACATGCACGGACACATACTTCAAATTCCCACCAGATATAGTAGCAAAATAACTGTAAACTTTTACTTTTGGCTTATTCAGTCAGTCAGTCAGTTAGTTAGTAATGCGCTCTTCTTGGCCAGCTCCGCTTATGCAGTCCAGCAAAGAAGGAATAACAGGATTCATCCAGACAAGTTTGTCTGTGTGTCTGTCTACCCATCAATATACTGTTTTTTAAGCAGCAAGTTACAAAAGGGTTTGGTGTATTGTTCAAAATATACCACAGCCAAGACAGGTCTTAGGCCTTAAGACACACTGCTTAGCCGTGCAACTCGACAGGGCTACCAAATTGTCCCGGGTTTTCACCACAATTAAAAAAAGAATAAGAATATTCTGATGTTTCCACATACGAGTCAGAGCCAAACAAACAACTGCGTAGAACTGCGTAGCAAAGCAACAATTCTCATCAAAGCTCAAAATGCCCCTCCCACCAGCTCCACCAAACACAAGCGCGCATAACGACCAACGTGCCAGCATAAGCGCGTACACGTGTGCCTGTGCTAACGTGCGGTTACACAAGAGTCTTGGTTTTGGGGGGTTTGAAAATGTGGTCACACTGCATCTGACTTGCTAAGAACAAGTTACATATTAAATTAATTCAAATACAGTTAACTGCTCAACAAGAACTAATTTCACCTGGGTTACATGCTGTTGGCGGTTTAAACAATGATCTCCTCTCATCCAATGGTCTCCCATCTTCACAAATCCCTAAGATTGCTTGAAATCAATGCAACAGGAATCAAGATAAATGGGTATGATCCCTATTTGACCATTGGCCTTTATAACATGGGAAAGAGAGAAACCCTATCACGCTTTTCTGACTAATATCAGTGGCAATAGCATCATCGGTCAAGCGCTGGGGAGTGGGTGGTGCCAGCTCTCTTGCTGTCATTTTTCATAATCACTAGGCATGTTCACATTTCACATGGCAAGCTGACATTTCAGTTTCAGCAGTCATTAGTAAATCTAAAAATGTTGGCAAAGCAGCCTTTGTCAGTCCTTTAAAAGATTTTTTACAAGTTTGCGGTTTACTTCCAACATATTAACTTCAGTCATAAATGCATTTTAACGTTACAGTTAGGTCAACGTTACATATCATAGCACTGAGGTTTGGGTTAACGTTAAATATCACAGAACTGAGGTTAAGGTTACGTTTTGGGTTAAAGTTAGAAAACGAAAAAGGATAGGTTGGGTTAAGGTTTGGTTGTGGTTAGGTATCACAGCACTGGAGTTCAAATTAGGGTTCAGGTTAGGGTTTGATGTTATGTCACCACAACATGCCTCCTGTAACAGGAAGTTCCTGTTTGGAATAGTGGGGAGAGTACCTGTCTGTGGAGCAGAAAGACCTGGGTTTGTGACATGGCCTAGCACATTTTCTTTCTTGGTTATTACTCAAACACTATTTTACTGTAGCGCGCATTAACCTCGGGACTCGGGTTAGCAGCAGAGACGTTTAGGGATAAACACAACCTGGACTGGAAAGAAGTAATGTAGCAACAAGAAACATCTTTGATCAGTAACTGTAATATTATTTAAAACATTGTAACAGTACTCCTTATATTAAATCACTACTCAGAAAAACACGCGTTACAAAGTATCAAGCACTACTCCTCGGTTTTTATCATTCTAGTACGGTTTGGTCCTTTGGGAATATTCAACGGTTCTTTGAGACTTGTTTGACGCTAAAATTACAAGTTGTTCAAGTTGTTGAATTTTAGCAAAAACAATGTTTACAGACTTTGTCCAACCAACCTTGACCTACTGTGTCCACACTTTCTCAACCCCACTTCTTTCTCTGTGGTTCTGTTTGTCTCCAACACTTTCCATCCTGATCCACCCTGATCTGCTGGCTCATCTTTATTCAGTTCATTAGATCCAACGCTCCCCTGAGGACAACTCCACTCTCTTTCGCAGAGGCATTTCCGATCGCTTTAACTTCCTTAATTAACCAGCCAATTAATGTGAAGCCAGGAGGGTTAGTGATGGGGGGTTCACTAATTGGAACTGGGGGTTGGGTGTGGGGGTCGACAACTGCATAGGAACTTGTTGGCTGAGAGGGTCGTACTTCTGTTATGGGTTTGAAGTATGTATTTAAACAACTTCTGAATCTGCTTTAATTTGGTGGGTATCCAGTTCTCCTAATCACCTAACCCAGCCCTGATAAGCAGGAGAACCATAGAGAAGGGTGTTTGATTCACTTATCCCTCCTGTATTGTGCTGTATCTTTATGAATGATAGAGAAGGGTGTTTGATTCACTTATCCCTCCTGCATTGGGCTGTATCTTTATGAACGATAGAGAAGGGTGTTTGATTCAGCTATACCCCCTGTATTGGGCTGTATCTATATGAATGATAGAGAAGGGTGTTTGATTCAGCTATACCCCCTGTATTGGGAAGTAACTTTAGGGCCTGGACTGACATTGAAATTGACAGCATTTTGAGTTACTGCAGAGATAATTATAACGCTTACTGCTTTTCCTTCTCCTTTTATGTATATTTCTGTCTGACTCTCTTCTAGAAACACTTTGGTTTTCCTAGATTACTGCTCAGGCCCACCCCTGTCCTCTCTCCATCTGTCTTTCTGTCAACTCTCCATTTTTCCCTCTCCTGTAGCAAGTCCAGTAGAGGATTGTTTAAATATGACGGTTATCTATTCATCAGAACTGCTAGTGCAAACCTGAGTGACTGGGGCTGAATGGGAGGGGTTTCAATGTTCTGCTCTGTTGCATCATCAACAGGCCTGGGTCGTGTTCCCCCGCCGAACGGTCTTTCTACTACACTTTTACATCCAATCTGATCTTTTTTTAATTCTGATCTGATTGTTCAAAGATCTGATCGTGAAAAAAGAAGCTGGGCTGCCTGTGTGAATATAGCAACCCGGTTTATTCGCAGCTTGCACAAACAAGCACATTTCGTGCACAATACAACACCTCTCTTGCCGTAGAGCTGGTGACAGCTTCCTGTTGTTCACCCACGTCGTGTTGCCATGGAGACACTGAAATAAAAAACGGTGGAAAATGTCACCGATCGCACGTCAACGTCCGAGGAAACGTGGGACACTTCCTCGACCGATCCTCCTCACAGCCACCGGGGTCCAAAAAGACGACGTATCGCTCAATGCGTGTTGGAGGGGAGAGAGCAGTGACTCAGGAAATCTGGTTCGGTGAGTCCTTCCAGCTCACGCCTCACGCCACACCAAAACTGTTCTACCGTCACCAGGAACAGCACATGCTCGACGGAGAGCGCCGTGTTAGTTACCGAGCAGACAACACTGGCAGTGAGTTTCTGCGCCCTTCAGGTCAGGGGTCAGACCAATGCTGGGTGGGCATGCCAGAGTTTTACATTGCTAGGGTGAATGAAAAATTGCATGTAAGTATTATGTTGATGTTATTTAAATGAGATGGTTGTCACGATTATTGCTGTAGTCTAAATAGGCTGTTAGTAGTCAGCTTAACGCTCACATTGAGAACACAGTGGGAAACCTGTGAGACTACAGACTGTACTCCCTGTTTGATTCAACCAGGTCAAAGGTCAGTCTTAACTTCAGAGTGGAGAAAGACATGTGCATACGGGAGTTCTGTGACCAAACGAAAACACACTATGAATAGAAACTGTCCATAAGTGCAGATCTCGGATCAGATAAACCTTCTTGAAGAGTAACAACAACCGTGATTAATGACATGAAGAGGACTGTAGACAAGTGAGAGGCAATGTCATCATATGTCAACAAACCACCATCAGGCTGAGTCTTTGAGCAGACTGGGTCTTTGAGCAGGCTGGGTTCTTTGAGCAGACTGGGTCTTTGAGCAGGCTGGGTTTTTGAGCAGACTGGGTCTTTGAGCAGGCTGGGTCTTTGAGCAGACTGAGTCAGGGACCTAATCCCAGAAGTGAGGGATTTCTTCTAGAGATGGTTGAGACCCTACCAGGCTATCATCGCCTCAGGAGAGTGTAGAGAACAGGTTGTAGGGTTTTTCTGTATACTGATTGGTCAGAACTCGATTAATGTCATTAAACTCACAACCCCATTTGGCCCTTAATCTAACTGTTACATGAAAAGCAAAGAAAAGTGGTTAGGGTTTTTCCCATGCGTGACAGTGCGATGTTTTGTCGTGGGCCAGGGTCCCAAATTAGCCTCAGTCGGTTGTGTTTGTCTATGTATTATACAAGTGTGTGTGTGTGTGTGTGTGTGTGTATGTGTGTGTGTGAGTGTGTATAAGAAAGATATAGTGAGTGAGGGGAGACAGCATTCACTTCAAACTCTCATGTCTGTAGGTGACTCAAGGATAATGTCACGCTTTTGATAATGTTAACATCCGCTATGTCCTGATTTATGATCTATGTATGATTTTAATCTATATGGCTCATCCCAAACCAGCTCACACAAGTTTCAGTGCTGCCACCTGACTGTCTCTCCAACAGCAGCAGGTGTGACCTGCGCCAGGTTACTGTTGCCACGGCGATGCCATGTGGCGAGGCTCTTGGGAGAAATCATCTTGAAAAAAGGAAGGAAATAAGAGAGCAATTATAAAGGTTTTTCTCCCTGGGGAAATTATTATAAAAAAATGTTTTTGTTATTTTCTCCAACTGAGTTTTTTGAAGAAACAAGCAGAAATTGAATATGTCAGACGGGATCACAGCTGGTCGTATGTTTGTAGTGCTCATCGGGAACAGACTGAATACAGACAGATATAACTGACGCCTCTTATATAGCGAATGTGAGGAGTGAAGCGGAGTGACTGCCAGTCTGCTTACGGACATGGAAAAGCGCTCTGAGACTCCCTGAGTAAGAAAACCAATTTGATGGTAATCTGACGTTGTGTTTGTGAGCTAAATTAGATTTTGATTTGTTTTTCTCGCCTTACAGTACAAGAGGAGGGAGGCCTTTGAGGAACCATTCGTTGGTAGTAGTAGAACAGTGCATGGAACCAGAAAAAAGTAGAACAATCAAAAACACTATTTTCAATTTTTTTGTCACATTGTGGCCATTAAAAGAAATTATCGTCCCAACAAGGGAAACGCATTTTCCTTTGTTGTTGTTCCTCGATTCAGCGGTTTATCAGACTTATCCTGGGGACCCAAACGGTCCATGTGGTCGTGTTTTTTTTCCTAACGGAGTTGTACTACTGTGACCCAAATGTCCACTCCTTCGAGTCCCCGGGATCTGGACAGAAAACGACACATTTCATTTTCTTAGGCGGTGTTGAATGGGCCGTGTTCACCTTTATCCTAATGTACATCGTCTCCATTTCCACACATCTGCTGAGGCTGTGAAGATTCATGTTAATACTTGCATGGTCATATTTAACACATTGGACTTTTTTCTCTCCTGATGAACCCCGACCTACACCAGTCAAGGTGGGGGGGGGGGGGCATAGTCATTGTTTCTAGTTCAGTGTGCACAAACATACACACACACACACACACACACACACACATTGTGTAGTCTGCCCTTGTTGGCTTCTATTTCATATCATTATTAAGACTGCAGGGCTTGGCCGGGCCTGGAGCTTGAAGTCTATGCGGCTCCTCGCTGGCTCCAAGGGTAGCTACAGGACAAATCACCCACTGGAAACCCTCTCTGTTCCCCTTTCCCGGCTCTCTGTTCCTTCCTGTCTAAATTCAAATCAGGAGCCAAAGAGAGAAAAATGGGTGAAGTACGAAAAATGAAAATAGCCCCCCGCACCCTGCGCTTAGCTTTTCCCTATCCATCCCCCACTCTCTACCTCTACCACTCTCTACCTCTACCACTCTCTACCTCTCTCTACCATGTTCTACCACTCTCTACCACTCTCTACCACTCTCTACCTTGTTCTACCACTCTCTACCTCTCTCTACCATGTTCTACCACTCTCTACCACTCTCTACCACTCTCTACCACTCTCTACCTCTCTCTACCACTCTCTACCTCTCTCTACCATGTTCTACCACTCTCTACCACTCTCTACCTC
>JACXGJ010015502.1:0-13416 GCA_016801105.1 Esox niger | reverse complement strand
GATGAGGAATTGGTCACACATTGCTCTGTTGGAGTCTGAGGGCATCTGGTTGGCTAATAACTAGTATATTGACCTTGGCCTCTTCTGAATTCTGACATAAAAGTCTGTGTTGACCATTTTCTCATTGAGAACGCTTTAACGTCTACAGAAGAAATCTTGAATATTTTTTGTTATTGAAGACATTTAGATAATTAGATTGAACACAATCATACTACAGCCATAGTTGGTTAGAGCACACATCTTCCCAATTCTAATGGAACACCATAAAAATTAACAAAACCTCATGATCATATTTGCATGCTGTATACACTGCTGGTCAAAAGTTTTAGAACACTCAATGTTTTATTGACATTTTATCAGTTCTAGTCCAGCCAATAACTTGAAATGATCAAAAGAGTAGAAACTGTCAGAGCTAAAAAAATAGTTTATCAAAAACTGAAAAAGAATGTACATTTCAGAGTTCAAAATATACAGCTGTCCTGAAGCAATGCAAGTTCTTAAAGATTTGAAAGTTGAAGCTGACAGTTCTTTCAGGTTGCCAAACTTATAGATCCTCTGTCTGTATAAAAGCAGTTGTTACATCCCTTGACAAACATCCTGTGTTTGTATGCTTGTATATGTGCTCATAATTATTGGTCTCCCTATATCAACCTCAATGTTTCTCCCAGGTAATCCTGTTTGGCTTCAATTCATCAGTTCCTACCCCATGCTGTGGTCTGCCAATCAGACACTATTGCCTGTTATTCAAACCCCAACAGCACCTGTGGTGGAGATGTATTTTGGTTAGTTGCTGATATCCATGTTCTCCTATTCCATTCTCTTTCGCTGCATTAGTTCAGTGTTGTATGTACATTTAGTGGCACGTTGTTTCCCAGGCCTACTAGGGAGTCATGACTGCAGTGTTGGAACAGTCTGTGATATTATTATCTTAAGCATTGTTTGGACAGTATTGTATTGCAGGAAGTAGTATATTGCTATCACAATGGTGAGAATTTCTTTTTATAAAAAAGGAAGACAGACAGACCATTATAACCCTTTACACTGTAAGTCTTTGCTTAAGAGAAATTGCAAAAAAAGCCAAGGTGTCAGTGAGTACCGTACCCTACATCAAAAAAAGGCACCTGGAAACTTTGACAGGAAGGTGTCTGGCATACCCATAGCAACATAAGAATCAACATCTTCAAGCGCAGCTTAAAACTGGTTGAGGTAAGCAACTTTCAATTTTAACTTCGAAGAGAAGACTGTTTGACAAGTTGAGTGGCAGTAAGAAAGCCATTTATAAGAGGGCAAACTAACAAAAAGATGCTTGCCTGGGCCATAAAGCATATGAACACCACCAGTGAACAACTGAAGACTGGAAGAAGGTCTTATGGACAGCTGAATGAAAATGTGAACTTTTCGGTTCATTCTGCAAGGTTTTTGTACACCATTGAGTAGGCAAAAGCTAAGTTTCTCAGTGTGTGAGACTTTCAAACATGGTGGAGGAATAGAGATGGTTGGGGCTCTTTTGCTGTATCTAAAGTCCGTCTTGCACAGTGAGTGGCACCCTGCACCACAATTTGCAGTGCATTGCAATTCCCTATGGTGTAGGACTAGTTGGTCAGGAGTTCAGTTGGTAGGTTCAGATCATGGAATGGACATCACAGTCTCCAGACTTAAACCCCAACCACACTGGTTTGGGATGAACTGGGCAAAAGGAAGAAAGCAAAGCAACCTTCAAGTGCAAGATATTTGGGGGAATTTTTGCAACAGTGTTGTTAACTGCAACAATAGTATGTGAACAACAAAGTTAACAGCATCCACTCAATTTGCAGAGAATATACTTCAAATATGCTGCTGATTCTGAAGGTAACAGGTGGAACACATTACTTATTGATTCTGCTGCTGCACCCCCAACACATCTACTTTGCACAGCTATGCCAGATGGCATTGTTGGGCCCAGCGGGTCAATAAATACAGTTCAGAAAAGGTGGGCAGCGGCCAGAGACCAGGGTAAGGGAACAAGGCACATAAACTAGTGCATTAGCCCTAAATGTATGTCAGAAAGGAAGAGGCAGAACATATTTTGATTGATTTTAATTAAGACTTTCACAGTTACCACTTTTTGAGTCAAAACAGTTTTCTGTTTTACAGTTTTGTTTTTTGAGATTCCTAACGACCTACAAGTGCAACATATTTGGGAGAACCTCTATAAACCGTGTTGGTAAGAACTTTCTAAACAATATTACATTTACCATTGTGGAAAGAATGCCACAAGTATGTTCAGCTGTTATATCGGCAAAGGTTGTCTTATTTGATTAGTCAAAAATACTGATTGCATTTTGATAATCAAAACAATTCCAATAAACTGTGGGAATTTCAATAAAATCTTGAAAAATGTTGGTGTCCTGAAGCTTTTGACCGGTAGTTTAAATTGAGTGGCATCCAAGTGAGTTTATTTCATGTTAAAATGTTCAGCTTTGTATATGCTCATCTATTATCGTACTGTCTTGCCAGTTCATCTTATTGTCATTATTGTACTGAGTAACTTAAATGTCCCCACCTGTCAGATCTGAGGACTTAAATCACAAAGATTAAATAACTCATTTAAAAGTATTTATTGTAATGTGCAGCTCTCAACATGACAAAAAGTTATCCCCCAGAGAAAGAGAACATGTGCCAGCTAATGTCCCCTTGTACCACTTCTCTCCACTTTCCTGGCTCCAAGTCCACATAAGGTGTGGTGTGATTAACAAATGTCTCCCAAGTAGGGTTGGAAACGATTAAGAAAGCTCGACAAAAGCATGAGGGGTTCCAATCCGTTAAGGCTGTGCTGGATGAAAAATAATATGATAACATCTAATGACAATGTTATATATTATAAAAGGAAATATTGTTTTTGTCTGTGTACTTTCATGAATGCATACACTTTGATTTGGAATGTCAATTTAAGCCTTGAAAACACTGGAATTCCATAGAAGTGTAACATCTGCTCAGCATGGCACTGCAGCTTCCCTTCCTCTCTGGTGCTCCAACTCACCGGTGTATTAACCACCGGCAGGAGAGGGATGGCAGCAGTGCATCGTGAGGACGCACCTGTCTCCAATCACTGTTTAGTTGTGTTTACATTCTGTTGTTCACCCACTGCACCTTACGGATTATTATTTGTCTGTCGCTTACCATGTTGGTGCGCTTGTAATAACCATATTGAAAATATAAAGATTTAAATTGCTATTGTTTGTTTGTTACTTTTTCCTTTTTGCCTCATACTTGCACACTCGTTACACTCGCACGATCACAGGTAGAAACTGGAGCAGCTCTAAATGTGATAAAAAAGAGATATTTTGTAAACAGATGCTGTGTTTTTAAACATTTAACTATGGTGTACTATTATGTTGTCCAGACTGGTTGCAGAGGAGGTAGATCTGCAGTGGACTAGAAAAGTTAAAACATTTGCCTGAAGAGATTATTTTTATCTGTAAGGAATGTCATCCATCCTAGCCCTTAGTGGGTGGCATGTCTTAACTCTGCATCCATTCACCCTCTTTTAAAATAAATGTCCAGACTGTTCAAGCTCTGCCAAACAAATCTATGGGGAAATCTGTGTGCAGATTTTATTAATATGAACATTTCCTTGGGAATCCTTTATAGATTTATGCAAAGCCTTGAGCATGCACAGTGCCAAGAGGTTTACTAAGGGAACTGCTTCTGAAACACATCACATAACGTGGAACAACATAATTTCTGAAAAGATTTGATAATGTTTTCATTTCATTTTTTTTCCAATGGCCCTTTCATGCAACTGGCTATACAATTTCATGTTACTGCTGGCTATACAGATGTCAGTAACAATTTTTGCATATAGCAGTGTGTGTTTGAACATGCCGTTGTGTGTAATCAGACCAGTGTCTGCTAACTCCCCAGTTATCTGTATGGTGAAAAAGTGAGTGGTTTAATGAATTAGAACAGAGAGCTTTCTAAAGAGCTGCATGACGCAAACCTCCCTAATCCAGATTACTGTGGAATCACAAATCCTTTAAAAATATACTATTTCCCCCCAAACGAAAGTATGACTATTAGAAATGTCTATTTCTGTGTTTGTGTAAAACTGTATTTTGATACTATATAACGATAACAACATTCCAGCATCATGTAAGGAAACAATATGCAGATGCCATAGTGGTATTTTGAGAAATCTTGTGTTCATTGGTTAAATTAATGGGACAGTTCCCCTCAGCTGTTATAGATGCCTCTGCATTTCCATGTAAATTAATGTGTGTATTTGTGTTTGTTGATCACATGTCCGGGCCAGTGAAGATTGATTTGTTATGGAATTTAGCTATAAAATACAATCAAATCCACTAGCGTTGCTTAAACCATATGTATATTAAACAGTGTATTCAAAATGATTATAAAGTCAGGATGTCAACTCTTCAATATAGAGTACTTTATAGAGTAGGCTTGATTGATGAGTCAGATAATACTGAGGACAGGACAACAACCTCTCCCATATTTTTGTAAAACAAGATGAGTGCTGCCTTTAGCAAGAAGGGGGACAGCAGTTGAGAGAAATTGGTTCACATTATCGTCATGGATCAGGAACACAATTGGTTCTATCAAAAGGACGCAACGGTGAATACTTCTCTGGATCAGGTTTAATTCAAGGAACTCTCTGTATCTTTTGACTGTTTATCCTTCCCTTAATCTCTGAGCCCCTGCCACTAAAAACATCCCCATAACATAATGGTCCTAGAACAGAGATGGTACTAGCAAGGTGTCGAGTGCCAACTTGTTTTCTCCAAACATAGGACTTGGAACTCAGATCTATTACTTTAGTTTTACCTCTATCAGAGTCACCTCGCCTGACACTGCTGTGCCACATTTCTGTGTAATCTTCTTAAAAAGCCCATATGAAATGTTCATTGGTTTACCCGGCGTAATCCGCAGAGAACTGTAAATACCTGAATCACGTCAAATGGCAGACTTGAGAGTGCTGCTGTTAGAGTGGCAAAGCTGCTGGAAAAAAAGAGAACAGTAAGTCAATAAGAGGACAAACTGTGACATCATGCCAAAGTTTCAAATTCTAAATATGGCATAATCCGGGAGTTTGAATACTTGGCCTCTACCCTTGCAAATCTTTCACTGATGTTGTTTTAAAAAACATAAATCTGCACGTTTTGCACTGACATCTGGGATAATGAAGATTTTGTAAAGCATTTTACATTTGAAAATAGTGATTCTATTACCTCCAGTCAGAAACTGGAACAAGATCTACAAAATAATCTATAGTTTTATACTAAATAAAACACACTGTCATATATTCACCTCATTTATAACAATTTATGAATGTGTCATGAATTGTGACACATACTGTATGTCCATTTCAGTTAACATCATGTTAATTTAAAGAGCTTTTCATGAGCTTGTGTCAAGATTGGTACATATTTGGTTCCACTGAAAGAGCTTGAGCATGCATAATAACACATTCTGACACAGCATTATTTATATATTTTTTTGCAAGATGGGATACAGCATATTTTGTTCATAAGCACCCTGAAGCAGGAATTTTCTGCCTGGGCTTTTCTTTTTCCATTCTTCAATTGACACTGACTAACTTCCTAGCAGATGACAGGCATGCCTGTAAAAAGATGCACAACAATAACCATGGCATATCAGATGCATTGTGTTACTAACCTCACGCTAATTTAATTCGGTGCTCTAACCATGAAAACCAACAATAAACCCTTAACACAGCTGAGTAATATAAGCACTTGTCTCAACAGTGTGCAGTGTAAATGCTGTGCTGCAATAACAGACCAATAGACATACATGTTCCATTCATTGCATAAGCTGGATATACTCCATGCAAGATCAATTTGGCAAACAGTTATTTTAATACATTTTATGGAACTGCCCCATACAGAGGGCTTGGAAAATAAAAGTAAAAATTGCTTTACTATTGGTTTCAACAGCACTTCCTGATTAATCAAGTCCATGAATCAGTTATGTGAATCCAAATAGCCTAATTTAGTAGCCTAATTTCCGCCGGTTGATAAAGACAGACAGATTACTTCATTAGCCACAAACGGAAAATTTATGTTTTTATTATATGCTTTTTTACTATTTTCAGACTGCCAAAGGAGTTTCCGGGCCCATCAACATTGATGTGATTGGTGAGAGCACCTGAGAATGTGTTGTACTACCAGGATGGAAAGACACCCTCCTTAGCCCAATCCTAAGTACCAAACTACAGACATTGTAGAGCTGCATATGGCAAAATAGAGAATACGTATTTCAGTTGTATATCGTCCTTCCACATACAGTGACTTGGAAAAGTATTCACCCCCCTTGGCTTTTTACCTATTTTGTTGCATTACAACCTTTAGTTCAATGGTGTTTTAATTTGAATTGTATGTGATGGATAAGAACACAATAGTGTAATTCGGAGAAGTGAAATGAGAAAAATATACATACAACCATTTTTAAAAGAAAATTGGCATATGCATATGTATTCACCCCCTTTGTTATGAAGCCCGTAAAAAGCTCTGGTGCACCCAATTACCTTCAGAAGTCACATAATTAGTGAATTGATGTCCACTTGTGTTCGATCTAAGTGTCACATGATCTGTCAGTACATATACACACTTTTGTTTTAAGGCCACAGAGGCTGCCACACCTAAGCAAGAGGCACCACTAACCAAACACTGTCATGAAGACCAAGGAACTCTCCAAACAAGTCAGGGACAATGTTGTTGAGAAGTACAAGTCAGGGTTAGTATATAAAAAAATATCAAAATCTTTAATGATTACCAGGAGCACCATCAAATCTATCATAACCAAGTGGAAAGAACATGGCATAACAACAAACCTCCTAAGAGACGGCCACCCAAAAAAACTCACGGAGCGGTAAAGGAGGGCATTAATCAGAGAGGCAGCAGAGACACCGAAGGTAACCCTGGAGGAGCTTCAGAGATCCACAGCAGAGACTGGAGTAACTGTACATAGGACGACAATAAGCCATACGCTCCACAGAGTTGGGCTTTATGGCAGAGTGTCCAGAAGAAAGCCATTACTTTCAGCTAAAAACATGTTAGATATCAGCCATGTCGTATAGTGGTAGTAATAATAACTTGCATACTCGGTTGTCAAGGGAGAGAGTATTCAATATTTATTGCAGCATATTGATAGCCTAGTAGCACATGATGTTACAGGCTCAAACTCTTCCCTACTCTCTTTGTCTCTCTCTACTCTCTCAACTGTAATGTGGGGTACAAGCTGTTGAATACCTTGAGGGGCGTCTCTACCTAGCAAAGCCAAGACACTAACCCCCACACCAAATGGTCAATGTAAACATTCCTGTGGTTACCAGAGCGCAACCAACAGGGAGAATCTTAACTTTCTGTTATTCTCAATATCTAGGCACATTCACTTCTAATGAAACATACATTTATATTGTAGTTGTTAATGCTCAGATCCTACAAACACAATGGCACGTTTTGAGTTTGCAAAAAGGCATGTGGAAACTCCCGAAATGAATGGAGGAAGGTGCTCTGGTCTGAAGAGACTAAAATTGAACTTTTCGGCCATCAAAGAAACACCCAAAGAACACCATCCCCACAGTGAAACATGGTGGTGGCAGCATTATGATATGGGGATGTTTTTCAGCAGCCAGAACTGGGAAACTGGTCAAAGTTGAGGAAAAGATGGAAGGTGGTAAAAACAGGGATATTCTTATCACTGGCAAAAATCCCAGTGGTAAGATATGGCAAGCTCATAGAGACTTATCCAAAGCGACTTGGAGCTGTGATTGCTGCAAAAGGTGGCTCTACAAAGTATTGACTTTAGGGGGGTGAATAGTTATGCACATTTACTTTTTCTGTTATTTTTGTCCTATTTGTTGTTTGCTTCACAATAAAAAAAACATATTCAAAGTTGTGGGCTTGTTCTATAAATTTAATGATGCAAATCCTCAAACAGTCCATGTTAATTCCAGGTTGTGAGGCAACAAAACATGAAAAATGCCAAGGGGGGTAAATACTTTTGCAAGGCACTGTATGTCTTGGTCGTAGTGATGGTACAGTGTCCTTGTTAGACTGTGTTGTTTTGATGGTCCGTCTAATACTAAAGAAACATGCAAATTCATTACATTTCACAGTGGACATGAGTTTTGATGCTATGTGTTTGATTGGGTTTGTAAACTTGTCGACCATGACAAAGAGAGTGCAGGTATTATTGATATTCTTGTTGATCATTCCCGATAAATGTTGCTGCCTGGCTGTGCATAACTCATTGTTGAAGCTACCAAGGCTTTGTTTATAGATGTCATAGTGAATTTGAAGTGAAGTTTTCATCACTTACGTTCCGCTTTTCTTAATTCTCTTTACAGGGCGCTTACCATCATGATGGTTCTCCATAGTGCTTTCTGTTTGCTTATAGTTTTCTTTACTGGTGCAACACAATCCATGACATTCAATATTTAGACATCAGAAATCAAGGAGTACATCAACTGACTCAGCACTTATTGTTGGAGAGTTAGCTATGGCTTCCATAAACTGAGCATTAGTACTCTCATTAATGTAACTTTACTCAATAGAAACCGAGTTTACTGGAACATTTGGGGGTGATAAGTGATTCAAAAGATCCAGAAGTGATTAGACAGGGCCATGTCTTTAACCATGACAGAGGAAATATCGAGACTTTTTGAGATAACCTGATCTAGAATGTGGCCTTTAGTGTGTATGCTCTTTCACATGTTGAGTTAGATCAAAAGTCTCAAGTAGTGCAGTAGTAAAGATAAACAGCACTCTAGGGCCTTAATTGGGGAAGCTAAGTTATCCAAAGGCCCCCATATAGTAACTGTCCCGATTGATATACATCAGCCTTTGACCAGGTTGTCTGAGTAACCGACATTCTATGGTATTCTGTGCCTCCTGGAGCAATCAGTGTGCAACCTTGCATTTTTTAGACTACCTCACAGTTGCAACTATTCCTTGTATGTGCATTCTGCAGATATTAATTCTGTCACCTATACTGTTGGAACAGAATACAAGCTCAAACCTAGCAATGTAAAATCAGAGCAATTATCAGAACAAATGTCAGGGCAGTACTCTGATGGTCTCTGTGCTTGTACAACCATGAAACCGGGTTCTCCTGTGACCAGGTGAACATGGGGATGCAGCAATAAAAACATAGTGAGCATATGGCAGTAGAAATCATCCCATGGTAAGCACTAATATAGTTTTCTTTATTGTCTTTACCGTCGTCAGCCATACTGTCCGCCATCTTTTATGAATTCATTTTGATTAATCAGCCTATAGGGAGACATCTACCAGACAAATGTATATCTCCTGAGGAATGAACAATGTACACAAAAATCTACACTCTTTGTCAATCATGGTGGAATTGGCATAATGAGGAAAAATGCATTCTGTGTGTAGCCTGTGTTGCCCCATGTGGATGAATTGAGTCGGCTGTCTGTGTGGATGATATACCCGGTCTGTATTTTCATTGGCCATTATGTAATGCACACATGAAGTTTACACTGGTCAGCCATTTTGTCTGCCATCTTGTATTTTATCTCTTAGCTGTGAACACCCTATAGGCAGGCATGATTAAGACAAATGGTTTGCGATTGCCAATTTGTGATTGGTCAATCAGGGTTATTGTTGAATTTATGTGGATGTTTATAGGTTTCATGAAATTTTCACTGTACAAAATATCCAAGATGGCGGACATGGTAAGTTCTTAATGCAGGGTTGCACAATGTGGCATGTACACAAAGAATCCGTATTCTAGGTAAATTGGGGTGGAAATAGTGTCATTGTTAAAAAAAATATATTGAGGTCAGATTTCTTTGTGGTAGGTATACGTCTATATATTCAGTGGTCCAATTTATATCTGAATAAGGGCCTGTCCTCATTATAACCTAGAAAGAAAGATTGGAATGCTCAATCTATGGATGGCCATATTGATTCCAATGAGATTTATGAAGGATTTCGGAGGATTTAAACTATTTTGGATGAACTCATCCAATTTCAAAAGAATGCAATAGTATCATGGTTGATGAATGGAAAGGTTGGCAAGCCTTCAATTAATCCCAGCAAGTATGAACTATTTTAATGGGGTTAACACATTGAGGAGGTGACGTATAACAAACTATAATCAGTGCTTGACACCCTCCCCAGAATATTACTCCACCTAAATATAGATACTACCGGCATACAATGTACATATGGAAACCATTCTCAATCCTAATCAAGCACTAAATAATACAGTGATGTGATGTACAGCATTATGTTTTGTACCTGCTCATTTAGTGAAGAATTTTACCTGCATTCTAAAGTTTAACTAAATTATCCTGTTCATGACAAGGAATGTATGTTCTACGCTATTTTAACTAGCCAATTATTAATCAGTACTTATATTCTAAATATAATCATATATTTTTGCAACAGTCAGAATACTCTTGAAATAAAAGTACTGTAGAAGCCTATCATTAGATCTGATATTAAAAAAAAGTTTGACAACCAAGAATATGTGTGTCTACTCTAAGTAACCTGTTCTGAAATATCATACATGTCCAATGTTACAACACTAACATGAATCCATGTAAAACCCCAAGTACAATGTAAGTTACAATTTAAGTACACAAAACATAAATGCATTCGCTCACACACACACTCACTCAAGTGAAGTCTATTGGCAGGAATGAGTCCACAATATTCACACCTGTGAAAAAAATCACAAGGACAGATTGTTTCTCTCTTGCTTGTTTTATTTGGATTTGTTCTCAATTTGAGGCACATCAATCTTTTCTCCTGTGAGGAACTGCCATATGCCCCCTCTGTAATTCTCATTGCCGAGGGCATACAGAAAAACGTTGAATGTGGGAGAGGTCTTTGCCAGAATCGGAGCCAACTGCAAACAGAGCCAAATAGATCAATGTTAATGTCTCAGTACTTGCACTTTCAAAAAGGTGGTACATTAGGGCCAATGTACTGTATAACAGCTTTTATTCAAGATATTGATGTATGATGTCCCTGGACCAACCAAGACCCAGAACTTAGGGATGCCCATGGAGGCATGTGTCCCTGGGACCACCTAGACTGTTAGAGACGAGGTAAGGCCACTGACTTTGTGGTGTCAGGAAAACCAACTCCAGCTCAATATCAGCAAAACAATGGAGATTATTGTTGATCACAGGAAGCAGCGGCTAGGAGACCACGCACCCATACACATGAATGTGTCTGCAGTAGAGAGAGTTCACAACATCCAGCTCCTTGGTGTCAACACCAGAGATGACATGACCTGGTCTCATCACTCTAACATTGTGGTGAAGGAGGCCAGGAAATGGCTCGTCTACCCCAATTAAGGAGATCTGGCATGGAAACATTTTAAAATAAAAACCTTACGATAACCTGGTTGCATAAGTGTACACACCCTTGTATACCTGGGGATGTGGCTGTGTTCAGAACTAACCAATCACATCCAAATTCATGTCAAATAGAAGTCAGTACACACCTGCCATATTTTAAATTGACTCTGATTAATCACAAATAAAGATCAAGCTGTTCTAGTAGGATTTTCCTGACATTTTCTTAGTTGCATCTCAGAGCAAAAGCCATGGTTCGCAGAGAGCTTCCAAATCATCAGAGGGATCTCATTGTTGAAAGATATCAGTCAGGAGAAGGGTACAAAAGAATTACATGAACGCTGTGATTAAAAAAACAGGGTAATTCCACCAAATATTGATTTCTGAACTCTTCCTAAGTTAAAACATTTGTATTTTGTTGCTGAAAAATGAACATGTATTATTATTATTTTTTCATTATTTGTGGTCTGAAAGCAATGCATCTTTTTTGGGTTATTTTGACCAGTTGTTATTTTCGACAATATTTTTATTTTGAATTTGGGAGTAATGTTGTCAGTAGTTATTGGAATAAAATTAAAAAGATAATTTTACTCTAACACAGAGCTGTATAATAAACTGTTATTTGTGTTTAACCCGCTGGGTGTGTCAATGAAAAATATATTTTTACTCACTGCTCCGTATTCATAGAAGTTAGAGCCTTAATTCCTTTTAAGGAAGAACGACATTCCGCTGCAAATAACAACGTCTTGTTTGTCTACTTTCATCAACAAAAAGCCCCGCAATCGTGATCACTAAACCACCACAAAAGTCAACCATCAGGATTTCAGCAGCAGCCCTAACTAATTATACTTGATCTTATTCTGTGGTTTAAAAGTCTAAGCAACCAATGGAATGTCTATCCATGTCACCCCCATCCCCAAAAGAGAGAGAAAGAGCGAGCAAGTGCGCCATTGGGAGAGGCATGTGTTGCACTTACCATGCTCCCAATAAAGTCATTATGCACTTGGATTTCATTGAAGACGCATTCAGTTGCTAGAAGTAATTGTTTTGAGAAAAGAAATTGCCAAACGGCGAAAGAAGTGGAATTAACGATTATGGAAAGCAAGGATTGTGAGAATGGGTCTGAACATGCAGATGATAAAAAGTATCAGGACAGAATCAACTAATTTGTAAAATAGGGTAAGTGTTGCCTAAATGCTATTCTATGATAATGTTGATTTTTTGCATTGTTTTAGTGGAATTACAAGGCCTATAAGATAACTTCATATAACGTTACAGTAGCCAGTGGTCAAATGTGTGCCTATGTTGTGTTGTGTAGTGTCACCTGTGGATATAACCAACCAAATGAAGACTGGACACGTCCCTGTTCTAATCGCCACCACATCCAGATATGGCACATGTAGGGAAATAAAGGAAATTAAGGCACCCTCTATTCAAGACACCCCATATATTTTTTTAATAATCCTCAGCGATAAAAAAGGACTGCCATCTAGTGGAGGCTTTTGGAAGTACAATATGACAGAATAAGTTCAGTGACCCCATATGGGCATTTTCAATGATTTTCAGATTCTTTTGTAACAAAATGCGATGTGGATGAGAGTAAAATAAATGTCATGTTCATTTTATTATTTTGAAACCATTAAACTTGTAGTTATTCTGAACCCCTGGGAGTATCCAAATGTAATGTAAAACCGCATGCCTATTATATTTTACTGTTTTATTTTTATATAAAACCAAAATATGGGTAAAGACTTTTTCACATGATTACTCATGTGAGTCCCCCCAAAAAAAATTCAACACATCCTTCATGTATCTAAGGGTCCGCACAATCCCAGAATATAAATCACTTCCTACTACTTTAACGGATGACCATTTTAGAGGCCAAAATGTCAAGACAGTGACAGACGGATTTGGAAACCCTAGCTGTCAGAGGGTTAAGAGCATTTAGATCTCTTTCTTACCTGACTTAGTAGGAGTTCTAATCTGTGAATTTCTACCACAGTTTGTGAGTTTAGAATGCTGACAAAGGAACTATGCTTATTTAGGAAAAGTAATTGAAGGGGGAT